>JAMWET010002650.1:152500-155000 GCA_024036415.1 Prochilodus magdalenae
GTGGGACGTATGTAGGCTCACTTGTGGTTTTGGGAAGTAAACGAAAAGGCCATAACGGTAAAATGGCTTTGGATCGTAGACACAGTGGGCACCATCACCAATGCTGTGAAGAACAAGAGTCTGTGAGCTTCTCTACCATCTTTACATCAGACCATTCTGAATCATGTACACATCCGGAGGACTGAAGCATCCTGGGATTTAGACAACAACACTGTGGGATTATACGAATATGATTCATAAATTCGAACATTTGCAGAACAATATCCTGTACAGGAGCTTGGAAAATTAAACATGTAATTTAACCAGGGAACTCAAAATTGGGCATGCAGCTAATGATAAGCTGGAATCTAAACCAGTTTAATTGGAAATTGGAGCAGATACCCACACTGACCAATGCCAGTGTTTGCCTAATGCCACAAAACTGGAGCTTCCAGATTAAAACTCAATCCAGATTTGGTGGATGGCACAATCCCGAGGAGAATTCCCTGTAGGCTGGGATTGTATCCACTGCTGGTAGACCCGTATGACCGTACGCTTCCATACACCTGCAGATTCAGCTACTTCCTTCACACTATGGTCTTTGGCCACGCCCACATGCAGTCCCTCCTTTTAGCCAATCATTAACATCTGCTCTGGAGCCATTTTCTACACATGGAACGAGACATTCCCTGCACTGTACCACCTCTTCCCAATCTACGGATCCCGTCACTCACACCCCACAGGGGTTTATAGCCCCATCATCTTCGTGCAGCGCCATCTGCAGGAGCCTGAAGGTACTACCACCTTAATCATGGCACGCTTACTATTTATCTCATTGGCTTGAATGGCGTTTTCTTCGCCGGTGTTCTGTGAAGTAATGTGTAGAATGCATTTGTGGGCGGAGCATGGAAAGACCAATTGAATTCAATAGCCGTCAAGAGCGTCTCCTCCAGGGCGGTTCGTAATCCTGCTGTGCTCGATGCTCTGAAACAGAGTGGGAGTCCATTTGACAGTCTGTAGCTTGTTTTTACCATCACTTGGTCCCAAGGGCCGCAGAACCTGCCAGCAAGGGTCTCTCTCTCTACCTCTCTCTCTCTCTCTCTCTCTCTCTCTCTCTCTCAGCAGTATCATGTTTATAGAAACCAGCAGTTTTTTCTCTCTGCAGGACAGACAGCTGGCAAATGGCTGATAGCAGCTGAATTTCAAAGCAGGCACAAAGACATGGGCAGCGTCTCTGCTGCTATTGATGAGCCCCTCAATCAGGATGAACAGGGTGGGTCTACATGAACACACACACACACAAGGCTACAGCAGTGTAGGATTCGTCTGCTATATTCTGAATAGGAGACATCCTCCATTCAGCTCTATAATACCACTCCTCCATGTACACCTCCATTGATGTGAATGAGTAAAGCATGGGCACCTGGAAGCTGACATCTGAGATTAGAGATATAATTTACCTGTAGTGGACATCACTGCAGCATGCTATAGACATGAACGCCATGTGTAGCCATTGATGGTACACAAGTACTGAACACCATTATTGTTACTGCTCTGTTAGACTGTATATCATCGCTGTCCAAAAGAAAAACATGTATCTCCATTTTTGTTGGTTTTTACCTTTATGCCTCATTCAGTCACATGACCTGCTATTTACACTGTGTGGAAACTTCATGAACATTGGACCAACAGAAATGGGCCAAAAGTGCTTGGAAAGACGTCTGGTTCCATTGACTTCCATTCAAATTAAATGAGGTTTTTGGCCTCTCCTGTAAAGTTGCCATTTTGGAGAGACCTGTTTTCCTTTGGACACTGACGATATGTAACCACAATGGCTTCCAATTGAGCTTTGCAGCCAACTGCTAAATTAGTACTTACAGATCAGAAGCTGTGCTGATTGGTCGCTTTGATCCTCA
Source organism: Prochilodus magdalenae (assembly GCA_024036415.1). Classification (NCBI taxonomy): domain Eukaryota; kingdom Metazoa; phylum Chordata; class Actinopteri; order Characiformes; family Prochilodontidae; genus Prochilodus; species Prochilodus magdalenae. The sequence continues at coordinate 154,396 of JAMWET010002650.1, forward strand.
CTCTGGAAGAACCTATAAAACCAAGGTGGGCCTAAAAATGACCGAAACACCACATGAGATTTGTCAATTTTTTGGCCATTTACAGTTAAGTTACAGATTCGACAGTTAAGCTTGCTGCTGGCCGGCTACTAAGGTGTTGCTAAAAATGAATGGGGGTCTACAGGCTATGAAGGAAAGACGATACTGTATGGGTCAGTATGGCCGTGAGTTTGGGGATCCGTCCTGAGTGAGTACATGCAGACTGAGGGCTGAAGTTTTCAGACAAACAATAGGGTGTTGGTGGGGGGTGAAAATGAATGGGACTCTAGGGGACGAAAGAGAAATGAAGAAAACAAACAAGACGAGTGTGGGTTGAACCAACATTGAATTTGTGCTCACGGTCTGCCCTGCAATACTGTTTGTGAAATGATGTATGTTGGTTACGCAGATGTACGCTAGATGGGTGTGTGGTTTTCCAATCCCATTCTCTCTTAATATAAAAAAATCGGAATTTAATTACGTTGTTTAGGAAAGCACAAGTCGGATCAAAAACTGAACATGAGTACACCATTCTTATATGGTATCTTGAGAACTGTGGGACTAAATTTAATCTCTTGACCAAGAAG
>JAMWET010002650.1:160000-177500 GCA_024036415.1 Prochilodus magdalenae
GGCTTATGTCAAGTTTTATAAAACAGTATTTTGAATGTCTTATAGAGCTTTATTAACACACGTAATAGTGTATAATAGATATCTGATTCACAGAAAGGGTTACCGTTATTAATATAGCATTAGCATTGTAGCATATGGAGATTATAAAGGCCTATAACTAATAATGACGTGCAGTTATGGCACTGATTGCACCAGCAGCACCACTTACACCATATGGCATTAATCTCTACAAGCAAATAATAGTGTCATAACTCTTATGAACACAATGGCGTTTGATCATGTCCAATATTTTACAACACGATGTTCTACAACGGCTCATTCTGATTCCGCTTACACGCATGCATCCAAACAGCACTCCAGATAAAGGGAACAATGAGGCTTTGAGTGCTCCATAGAAACCAAGCAGGGCCTTTGTGGTCAAAGGTATCATTTCAATTGGCACCATTATGACAGGGCCTTTTAAAAGCGATCCGTAAATGCACAATGGGGTTCAGGCCCTCGAGTGGAGGTGCCGGGGAGGAGGTGGGCGCTCCATCCATTCCTGTAGATCCAAACACCAGCTTCTCTACCCCCACACTCTGTCTTTCTCTTTCTCTCTCTATAGCGGTGTGAGGGGGGGGTATGAACTTGGATGGATCCGGCCCCCACCCCGGCTCCCCCACAACACTCCCTGCTGAATGCCACATTTGGAACAAAGTGTCACAATTGGCAGAATAAGCTGCCCACCCCCACCCTCCGCACCACCACCACCTCCTCCAGTGCTTCACACTGAGGCTCAATCCAATTCAGTGATATCCACCCAGACCACAACAGCAGGATCATGCATAGCAAGGGCGAGAGAGGAAGAGACTGACAGTGCGAGAGAGAAAGAGAGAAAGAGAGAGAGGACAAGTCCCTAACTTTTCTCATGTCACATGCTCGTCAAGGTCTGTAGCGCGGGGGCTGGGGGGACCCTCGAGCGAAGGGCTGTTGGGGGAGGGGTGAAGAGGGGGCACTTTAAAGACACCTCTTTGAACCAAATTCATGGGCTATTTGCATAAGCAGATTTGAGAGCGCTGAATGGATGAGGCTTTCTCCCTGGTCATTAATATGCCAGCTAATTCAGCCCAGTGTAAGCCCATTGAGAGCACACTAAGGGCCAGTTATCCCATCGCCATTGTTTAGCGTCTGAAGCAGCCCCGGCAGTTGTTACAAATTACATACTTAATTGATTTAAAATCTGCCACAAACCGCACAACCGAGGGTGGGCGGCTCGCCATTGGCTGGCGGAGGAACCGGAGGACGGCCTCTGCGCTTGATTGGCTGCGGGCAGGTCCCGTGGATTAAAACAACATGGCATGCACATGGATAAGATGTGTAATCGCGAAAAGATGCATAACCTTGGCCATGTCAGGATCAACGGCGAGCATCAAACACGAATCAAAGGCCAGAGAGGAGCATATGCTGCCCAAGTGCTTCGAAACTAGCTTAGTGTTCCTTGTAACGGGATTACTGAATACAGAAGGAAGAGGAATGCAAACTCGGAAAACTTTCCGATGTAAGAAGATCACGTTGTTTCAGAGAAAACTGGGAAACAAACTGAGGATGAATAAGTAAACAAGTAAACAAATAAGACGAAGTCTAATCGTTTACATTCTGGATCTCAGTACAAGTAGATGGAGGAGCAGAGCTGCTGTCCACTTACCACAACCCTCTCTCTCTCTGAGAATCGTTCAACAACCAAAACTATCCAATAGCCAACAGGTCTGGGAGCAGCGTCCTGAGGAAAGCATCCTGAAGACAGTGTCTTGTGGCCAATGTCCTGTAGGCAACTTCCTGTATGCAGTGTCCCGAGGGCAATGTCCTGTAGGCAGTGTCCTGTACGCGGCGTCCTGTAGGCAGCCTTCTGTACACGGAGTCCTGTGGGCAGCACCCTGTACACGGTGTCCTGAGGGTAGTGTACTGTACACAGTGTCCTTTAGGCAGCCTTCTGTACACGGAGTCCTGTAGGCAGCCTTCTGTACACGGAGTCCTGTAGGCAGCGTCCTGTACACAGTGTCCTGTGGGCAGTGTTCTGTGGGCAGCGTCCTGTGGGCAGCATCCTGTGCCCACTGATGAAGGACTAGAGGATGACCAACACTGCACTGTGCAGCAGCAGATGAGCTATTGTCTCTGACTGTCCATCTACAAGGTGGACCAGCAAGGTAGGAGTGTCTAATAGAGTGGACAGTGAGTGGACACAGTGTCTAAACACTCCAGCAGCACTGCTGTGTCTGATCCACTCACACCAGCACCACACACACTAACACACCACAACACGTTAGTGCCAATGTTGATCCTGTGGGGGTCCTGTGGGGGTCCTGACCATTGAAGAACAGGGTAATACAGTGTACAGAGAAACAGGTGGACTACAGTCTGGACCTGTACACCTACAGAGTGTCCTATGAAGTAGACAATGAGTGTAGATACAAGGAGGTGTACCTAATAAAGTGGCAGGTTGGTGTATTGTACAAAGCCTCCAAAAAGACAGCGCAGTTGGAGGTTAAATTAAAAAGCTTTGGTCAGGGACACAATTGCGCCAACACTCTTACTGGAAGGCAGCAATGCTACCCTCTAGCATGTAGCATTCCCAAGATGTATTCTTTTATGTATGGCGTCCTTTGATGTCCCATACAACACTGTCAACTTGACAGGGGTAAATCTGACGGGGTGAAGTTCATGTCACTGTCCAATAAAAAAAGAAGTATCTCAGTTTTTGTTGATTTTTACTTTAATGCATCGTTGGATCACAGTTTTCGTTCACATGGGCTAACAATTTCCTGATGAATGGACGGGCAGAAATGGCCAGATAGGGCTTGGTAAAATGTCTGGTTCCATTGACTTACATTCAAACGAAAGAAGGTATTTGCCCTCTTCTGTAAAGTTGCCATTTTGGAGATACTTGTTTTTCCTTGGACAGCTGACCTTTTAATTCACCTTTTGGTGGTCTGAGTTTGGATGGGTTTCAGAGTGTAACTTAAAAGTAAAGCTAGTGGGAAGGATTTGTCTGTGTGTGTGTGTGTGTGTGTATATGTATGCATGTGTGTGTGTGTGTGTGAGTGTGTGTGTGGTGTGTAAGTGTGTGTGTGTGTGTGTAAGCGTGTGTGTATGTGTGTGTGTGTATGTGTATGTGAGTGTGTGTGTGTGTGTGAGTGTGTGTGTGTTTGTGAGTGTGTGTGGTGTGTGTATGTGGTGTGTGAGTGTGTGTGTGTGTGTGTGTGAGTGTGTGTATGTGGTGTGTGAGTGTGTGTGTGTGTGTGAGAGTGTGTGTGTATGTGTATGTGTGTGTGTGGTGTGTGTATGTGGTGTGTGAGTGTGTGTGTGAGTGTGTGTGTCTATGTTTGTGAGTTTGTGTGTATATGTATGCATGTGTATGCGTGTGTGCGTGCATGCGTGTGTGTGTGTGTGTGTGTTTGTATGTGTGTGTGTGTGCGAGTGTGTGTGTGTGTATGTGTGTGGTCTATGTGTGTGTATGTGTGTGTGTGTGTGTGTCTGTGTGTATATGTATGCGTGTGTGTGTGTCTGTGCGTGTGTGAGTGTGTGTGTGGTGTGTGTGGTGTATGTGGTGTGTGTATGTGGTGTGAGAGTGTGTATGTATGTGTGTATGTGTGTGTATATGTATGTGTGTGGGTGTGTGTGTGTATGCGTGTGGTGTGTGTGTGTCTATGTGTGTATATGTATGTGTGTGTGTGTGTGTGAGTGTGTGTGAGTGTGTATGCGTGTGTGAGTGTGTGTGTGAGTGTGTGTGTGTGAGTGTGTGAGTGTGTGTGCGTGTGTGAGTGTGTGTGTGTGTGTGTGTGTGTGTGTGTGTGTGTGTGTGGTGTGTGGTGTGTGGTGTGTGTGAGTGTGTGTGTGGGAGATTGGCTGAGACTACACGCTCAGTCAGATGTAATCTTGTTTAATGTATCTCTGCTCCGTTGAGGGCTCTCCATGATGTGTGTGTTGAGCTAACCCCGGCCCACAGGACCTCGCCTCTCTTTGCCCACTTTGTCCCGCTGACCCCCCGCCCGGGCTACACCCATTGTCCGCTGTACCGATCCTGCCTGTTTGTGTGAGGGGCCGGTGTTGTTCTCCTGGCCCTCCAGCCCCAGTGCAGGACATCAAAGTGGGACGGAGGGGAGCTTTTTTCTCCAGGCCCTGCACCCCTTGATTCTCGACATGTGGTTTCGTGGCTCGAAACATCGGCACCTTTTAACCCATTCTGTGGAGATTAGGCAGCGCCTTCAATCGGGCATTAGGGAAACTATAGTAACCAATAAGCTGCGTGCCGCTGAATGGAAACTATGTATCTTGTCACAGTGGAGCTGTCGGGACATCACGGTCTCAGACAAGTTCCTCGGCGGGGTTTTTGGCTCCCTTGACTGGGGCCCCCTTCTTTTCAGGCTGTCGGGACAAAGTGAGACTCCAAACTCCCCCGATATCCACACACCGACGTACTTGTTTTTATACTGTGTCAGGACAGGGGCTCATAAATATTTGCCATACGTATCATTCATAATCACACACACACACACACACACACACACACACACACACACACACACGTATATCTTCTGCCTCTAAATGATTTGTTATTAAGAATATACAAAGCTTAACGTTTTGACATTTGGCCTTGACCATATGTATATACACACATCTTCTAAAGAACAGCTACACCCAGCAGGAGGTGTGGGAGTGCAGGTGTGTTGGGAAGGAAGATAAAGGTTACCAGGATCAATAACTGATGATAAATTTATACTGACGAGGTGCCGTGTTCGCTAACCCAACACGCCAGACGTCTCGGTATGGAGCTGTAGAGGTTCCTAATGGAGTCCTGTGATAATCCATCCCATGCAGCTTGAACATCCTCACACAGTTCCTGCAGATGGTGCGGTAGGGGTGGAGGTGGAGCGACACCAAGATTTCTGGATGTCTTCTTGGTCTGCACCAAGACTAAAGCGGGACTCGTCACTGAAGATGACCCGCTGCCATTCTGAGTCACTCCATGACAGTCTGGTACGACACCACTGCAGTCTTTGGTGACGGTGACGTGGGGTAAGGACAGTCGTGGTAACGGTCTGTGTGCATGTAGTCCTGCGTGGTTTAGCCAATGGTGCTACCCTAACAGATTGGCTCATGGAGGACAGGTCCCCAGTTGTGACTGTTGGGTCAGTCAGGCACAGTGATGAGGCCCCTCCTTGCTTACGTCACGTTTGGCCGAGCATGACACTTGCATCATTAGTATGTCTCACCATGTAAAACCTACGCACCAAATTTCTTTTTCCTATTGGTTGATTACTTCTGGGTGGAGCTATTTTTTGACTATATGAGTCTTACTAAATAAGGTGTTATGTCCCATATATAATACCTTACAACATACAACTAGTTGATTTTATAATATCAGGTTTTATAATGGCCTGTAATATCTGCTCTCCATAAGAACATTATAAGCATGAGGATATAAGCTTATATAAGCACATAGCAGTGTTGTGCTATGTCAGCTATGGCTTTAAACAAGCTTTACTTATACAGGTCTTAATAAAGCAGAGCAACATATCGCAGCTGTCCAAAGAAAAACAGGTATCTCCAAAATGGCAACTTTACAGGGGAGGCCAAAATCTCATTTAATTTGAATGGAAGTCAATGGAACCAGACGTCCTACCAAGCAGTTTTGGGCCATTTCTGTTGGTCCATTCTTCAGGACATTTCCACACAGTGTAAACGGCAGCTCATGTGATCAAATGAAGCATAAAAGTAAAAATCAACAAAAATGGAGATACATGTTTTTCTTTGGACAGCGGCGATATTCACACTGCACATCCCGCATTACCAGTCAGACAGTCTTACTCCATATAGAATCTTCTGCCAGAATTAGCAGAGCATTACACTATTCATGTTTACAATGCTCCTATGAACAGGCATAATGCATTATGAAGCCTGACTTGATGAAGTTACATACATAATTCATGAAGCTATTTGCATGTAACTCTAAGCACTGATATGCAGTCATTGAATCAAGTTCAAGACCGACATAATTAGGTATTATGTATTTCATATAACATATTTTAATGCATTTATAAAGCATTATAAAGGTTTAATAGGATGTAATACCTACGTTTTCCTCATTTCTATAGTTTCTATTTAGTATATATGTATACAGGTATGTTGGTATATATGCAATAATAATAATAATAATAATAATAATAATAGTAGGTTACACTTCAGTAGCGCCTTTCACGTACCCAAGGATGCTTTGCAATTTTAAAAAATTAAACAAACAAAAAATATAATCATGAAGAATGAAAATGTTCTTGGAAAAGATGTTTTTAAATGAGTTTTGAAGGAGCTTAAATGTAGGAGCTTAATTTGGAACATCATCTTATAGATCTCCAGAACTGCATAATATAATATAATGTACGGACAGCACCTTCTGCTGACTGACTGGCCCGTAGCTGCAGATGTAGTACAGAGCTAATCTACAGCGGGTGAACGGATGAGAGGAATAACTGAATATACCCCGCTAAATTCCAGGAGCTGAGCTGTTTGTGTCGATGGGTTGGACATAAATGAGGTATGTGTTGCAGCCTCCCTCGCGGAGGAAAGATGGTGAGACTTTGCTGGAAGGTTCCTAGCAGTCCAGCGTGGTGGCAGTTGTTCCGGCATCTAAGTTTTAATGAGTGGTCACTGCTGGGAGCCTTTAGCTCACACTAGGCTTATGGTGAGGAGCTCCAAATGTATCCTGCTGGTGCATGTGTGTGTGTGGAGTGGCATTTGTCTCTGACGTGTGTGTCTGTGTTTGTGAGTGGATAGACGGTGGACTCCATCGTATAACTGTGTGTGTGTGTGTGTGTGTGTGTGCCCTGCCGAGATCTGTTTGCACCTCTTAATGAAGTCTGAGCCTGCCGAGTAGCCTGGCCTTTTCCCAGCCTGGCAAGTTCCGCTCCATACACTCGAACACCCACCCACACACACGGCCCCGAACATGCTGTAGAAACCCGGTTATTTCCCAGGCCTCCTCGCTCAAGCCCACGGCCCACTGCAGGGCTCTGTTACTCATTCCGGCCCAATGTCCTCACGCTCAGCTGTGGGCAGGAGACGCTCAAAGACGCTCAGAGATGCTCGGAGACGCTCAGAGACGCTCGGACACACTCAGACATGCTTGGACACACTCAGAGACGCTCAGAGATGCTCAGAGATGCTCAGAGACGCTCAGAGACGCTCACAGATGCTCAGGGACGCTCATAGGCGCTCAGAGACGCTCAGAGACGCTCAGAGACACTCAGTGACGCTCAGGGACACTCAGAGACGCTCAGAGACGCTCAGAGATGCTCAGGGACACTCGGAGACGCTCAGAGATGCTCAGAGATGCTCAGAGACACTCAGAGATGCTCAGAGATGCTCAGAGACACTCAGAGATGCTCAGAGATGCTCAGAGACACTCAGAGACACTCTGAGATGCTCAGTGACGCTCAGAGACACTCACAGATGCTCAGGGACACTCAGGGACGCTCAGGGACGCTCAGGGACGCTCAGAGATGCTCAGAGACACTCAGAGATGCTCAGGGACGCTCAGAGATGCTCAGAGACGCTCAGGGACGCTCAGAGATGCTCAGAGATGCTCAGAGACACTTTAGAGACGCTCAGGGACGCTCAGAGATGCTCAGAGATGATCAAAGACGCTCGGAGACGCTTAGAGGCGCTCATAGACGAGTAGTAATAATGACATGCATGATACTTAAAAATGCAGTAGAATTCACTATGACAGGTTCATAATGCCTTATAACATCTGCTATATAAGAACACTGTAGACACTAATGCTATAATACACCATGTCGTGGAGGTTTTTGGCAGACCATAAAAAGCTTAATCTGAAGTAATACCCTTACACCTTATAGAGCATTATAAGCAGTCTTTACTCGCTCTAAGTGGAGTGAGCAAACATGAGCTGATTTTTGGTGGAAGCTAGCTGGCTAAAAGTGCTAACCTGTTGGCAGTTAGCAACGGAGCAGTTACCAATATCTAAGCTAGCTGTGCTAAATTCTCCTAGTATGACCTATATTAACAGGCCTGCCATAATGCTCTATAGCATTAATTACAGTGTTCTTAAAACTGGCATTATAATGCATTATAAAGGTATGTGCTCCTGTTTTATAAAAGGATATGCCTATATAATAACTACTTATGAGCAATTATAATAAAAGTTCATGGCCAGTTTAATAAGGCATTTTGTATATCTAATTTACTAATGCATTTATTAGACATACGTGTTACTAAAAAGTGCTGTATATTAATGCAGGAAGGTTTTATTCCAACAAATCTCAGAACATGTCTATGAAAGACTCTTTAAATGATATAAAATATGATTATGATCACTTTAAAAAATACAGTATAATGTGTGGATGGCACCAATAATTTCTTTATATACATATGCGTTTGTGCCATTTAACATATATTAAATATATGATGATGCTATTTTGGTTCCAGGTATGATTTAATTTAAAAAGTGTTTTTGCATAAACCACATTGGGGTCATTCAAACTTTTCAGAACCTTCGATACCGTATTAGTGCTATGGACAATATCACTGAGATACTCTCTGCTGTCCTCTCTTACTCTCTTTCTCTTTAAATCTTCATTTTAATATATATGTACATATTCGATTATTGGTTTCTACAGTGAACCCTTCCATCTCTGTATATTTTATGTATATTTATTATATTTCTATTTGTTTTGTATTTTCATTATGCATATTAACATCACCCTAAGCATTACAGTGCATGAATGTCCTGACCTGTTGAGCGAATGACAAATAAATTTGAGATTGAAATCTGAAACTTAAATTTAATAATTCATATTAAGTGTATATACCTGTACAATAGTAATGATAGTCACAGAAGGTTTTCTCCCAATGTTGAATTATGTATGAGTTTTTATTTTGACGAATAGTGTTTTATAAGCTCAATAACATGGGAATAAAGCTTCATAACAGTGTTATAAATGTCCGTCATTTTACTTTCAGGGCTCATATGTCAGCACAGTGTAATTTACCACATGGTACTAGCATTAATTCCAGGTAACGGTCAACTATGTCTATCATCCTCTTCATTATGATATTCTGTCATAATGAATAATATACTGTATGGGATGTAAACAAAATGTTTACACAATGCAACTGGTGTAAACAAACAAACCCACAAAGTTTAAAGTCCAAGTTACAAGGTTTTCTTCTGATATCAACATGTCGCTGATGCATTAGCTTGTAGCATCAGTCAGTTGCTGTCACAGTTTTTGGTCGTTCCTGCTGTTTACCATCAAATATAATCATCATAGCTGTGACATTTGGCCGCCGTTGATTGCCCTCGCATTTCAATGCACAGCAACTGTCCTATAATCCAGCCGCCCGGGGCGAGTAAATATGCCCGGTGCCTGCCGTCAGTGGGCCCGAGGGTTGGCCTACCCACCCCCCCATGCAAGCAGCAGTGTCTCTGTTTAGACAGAAGCTTGGCCTCGGCTGCCAGGATTCCGGAACCTTCTGGTACATTCGGAAGAGCGACTCGACTCTCCACCCGGGCCGATCCGACGGTGACCCTGGCGTCAAAGCAGGCCACCGCCGGGCCCTCCGCTTCCGTCTGCTGGCCATATTTGGCCGTTTAGCCGGCCGCCTGCGCGGATCAGATGGGTTAAGATGGCGGGCCGGCCGGGGGGAGAGAGAAACAGAACATCAAAAAGGTGTAAATTTCGGTTCCCCCACTTTTGATTAAGTCAAGCATGAAAAGAAATGTAATACTCTGGAGTGGCGGAGGCTTTACGCTATTGATGCTGTTACTTCTGCCTGAGCGGAGCCAGTGAGCCGGCGGGGAGCGGAGCGAAGGCCCGGCCTGCTAAAAGACGCGGCCAGATGGAGGGCTTTCTCTGCTTCTGAAAGGAAGCTTAAGGGCTCCTCTCCTCAATCCTCCTCAATACTGCCTGGGCGAAGTCCCAGTCCGTGCTGCCCCCTTTAACCCCGACAGCTCACGCTCTTTCTCTCTCCCCCTGCCTCTGTGTTCCTCTCTCTTTTTGTGCTCTCTCTGCTTCCAAAGCTGGTAGCTTCAACCATATGGACTTGTTTAAAAACTCCCGCAGCTTGCTAAACACAAGCACAACAACACTGTGCTCATAATTGGGGCTGTCGAAAGCAGACCACCCCCCTCTCTACCACACACACACACACACATTGACAGATGACAGTGTCGAAGTGTTCGAAGACTGACTGAGACTTAGCATCATAACCAGACGTTAAGAAATGTGTCCATTAAACCATACAGGTAAAAAAAAAAGTGTGTATTTCAAGGATACTAGGATACAGTTGCTCTTTCTCTCTCTCACTCTCTCTCTCTCTCTCTCTCTCTTTATATATATATATACATATATGTGTGTAATTATTTAATGCAATGTCATATATAAATCTCAAATATAAAAAACTGACTAAACTAACTATATTAAAAAATAATATATTCCATAATATATTATATATATATATATATATTTTTTTTTTAATCATAACATTGTAACATTTATCCTAAAATGTTATGTTTTTTATATGCAAGTTTTTTTTTTTAAATATAAGAAGTTTGCTTGTCAATATGATGTGTGCAGTGTGTATCTATCCTTCTATATATATATATATATATATATATATATACATATATATATCATAACATTGTACTTTTTTTTATTATAAATTTTTTATTATTTATTATTATCATGTATATATATATATATATATATATATATATATATATATATATATATATATATATATATATATATATATATATATATATATATATATATATATATATATGAGAGTATATGTCCTTGGATTTTACTGATTGGTTAAACTCATCTTCAGAGCCCCCCAAAAGCCACCCACCCTCCGTGTTTTGCCACAAACTGAGAAACACGGCATTCAGTCGCGGCTCCAACCTTTCCAAAACAACAGCGCGCCTCCTTGCTACATTTCCAACCAACAAGGCTTTCACAAAGTGAAACCGAACCCCAGAAACGGCCCTGCCTCTTATTCCGTGGCCGGCAGAATGGGGGGAGGCCTTTGTAAAGACTTAATAGAATCTTTAAGCGCTCCAACAATCCACTCCCCTGGAGCTGCATTAAGCAGTTATTGTAGAGGGACAATGACCTAAATAGCTCAACATCAACTTCATTAGCCATGCGGCCGGGACTGAGAGTGTTTCACGGTGCAGCCTATTGTCAGGGCTCACCCCAGGTGAGCATTAAATTGCAAATGATACCCTGAAAGGCGAAGGGAGAGAGAGGGAGGCGAGGGGAGAGAGAGAGATAGAGAGAGAGGCTGGCCGTGTTAGGAGAGAGGGAGTGAGGGAGAGAGAGAGCGAATGAAAAGGCGGTGGAAGAGCTGCTCTGACCGTAAAAAATCCAATACATCACAGCTTTGGGGGAGAGAAATTCCTCTCGTCTCCTAAGTGTCTTATTTGTAAGCAAGAGTGAGCAGAGGCGGATAGGAGGGGGGAGAGAGAGTTAGACAGAGAGTTCTAGAGAAAGGAGACCCCAGAGTCTAATGACAGACTGATGGCAATTACTTCGAGTCTTCAACTGCGGCTCCCTATTGCCACATTCCCGCTGTAAATTAGTAGACTGGGAGGAATAAGGAGCCGATTGGACTTGGATGAAAAAGAGTGAGGGAGAAAGGGAGGGAGGGAGAGAGGGGAAGTTGGAGTGGCGGGGGGAGGTAAAAAGAACTTTTGATTCACTCGGTAGAAGTCTACCTCCATCAAAAACACACACACAAAAAAAAAAAACTTCCAGAGCGAGCTGCAAAGCTGCAGCTTTGATTCCCCGACAAATCAATAAGCGCATCCTCCTCCCAGGCTAACCGCTTCCACTCGGAGTGGCCCCCGCGATCAACATGTTAATAAAAGGCCCTCCGCAGAGCCTTCATCAAGAGGCTGCGGGGAAGATGTGACTGACGCTAAGAGATGCAGTGATATCGGGATTGCGGGGTGGTGGGGCGGAGGGGGGGTGCTTGCGGAGGGGTAGAGGAAGGCGGAGAGGGAGGAGGGGTGCGCGGGGAGGGAGGGCGCGTTCCCAGGCGGAACTTGGTGTCACCCTGCCGGATGAGAAATGGGCCTTTGCATATTCTCTGTCACTGGCGGGCTGGAGTGAAGGCACCCCAGAGGCCGGTGTTGGTTGCCGCTTGCCTGGCGGAGTGGAGTAAATTAAAGCCGGGGATTAGGCTGGGGCGAGATGGCGGATGACAGGCACAGAAGAAACAGTCTGGCAGAGGGGCTCTCGCCCTGCCCCATATGTCTTCATGAAGTACCACAGTGGGGGCTCGCTAATGAGAGCAGCGCAGCATGGCAGTTTAGCTCTCAAACACCAGAGGACACACATGCACACGCACAAAAGATCCATCAAACAGATGCACACACACGTACACACATGCGCTAGACGCCCACGCTGCCCACGCATCTCCGAAAATGCCACGCTTACCCAACGTCAGGTATACCCATGAAAAGCCAAGGAGACTACATTTTAAGCCGTTTTCCCAGCCATGGAAACAATGACCTGTCATGAGGCTTCATAACCTCCCTGTTCCACCCATATTCCTGTCTATGCTCCGCCCACAAATGCTTTTCCTTTATAGCAACTGTTGGACGAGCTTGCTGGAGCATTGGCTCCATTTCACCAATTTGAGTGACCTCTGTCTAGGGGTGCTACAGACTGTTAAGTCACTATGTAGGGAACTGAAAGTTGGTGGACAGGAAGTGACAACATTTAGGTCATACCTGCATACCAAATGTTTTTGGTGTCAGGACAAAACCTCATATCTCCAAAACTGTACCTTCACTTGTAATGGACATTTTCTTCGTCAATAACTTTATTATTTACGGGGAATTTGAGACGGAGGCAATCAAATACAGCTGATACACTGCAAACAATGACATCATGATGTAAAACGATCTCATATTGTTTTTTATATAACATCGCTGTCCAAACAAAGACAAGCATCTCCAAAATGACAACTTTACCAGAGAGGACAAAAACCTCATTTGATTTGAATGGACGTCAATGGAACCAGACGTCTTACCAAGAGGTTTTAACACATGTCTATAGGTCCATTCATCAGGAAACATTCACACAGTGTAAACAGCAGCTGCTCCGTTCGAATGATGCATGAAAGTGAAAATCGACAAAAATGGAGATACATGTTTTCCTTTGGACAGAGACGATACCCTAGAATTACCATTTTCCCTTTGAGATTATTTGAAGATCATTTCAAGATTAAGTATCAGAGACACTTTCTATTAATGAGATCTCCATAATGCATGACTGGGGCATAACAAATTCATCTAAGACTCGACGGTGGGCAATACCTTTATAGATCAACCCTTTGACATTTAGTTCATAAATGCATTGCACCTCATCACCTCGACACATGGCTTGACTGCCATACTAAGCCCATATAAACCTCGAATTATTTGTATATAAATCTTCATTATTTTCTTTTTCTGATCTTTTAGACGATCTCTTATTTATCTATTTTATATGTTTACACTTATGGTGTGTGTGTGGATAAGTATATTAGTGGTGCACAACATTTAAGTGTTTGTTGCTTGTATGTGTTAAGTTAGGGACAAAGTGGGACTTACATTTCACAGATACAACCTTAGCCCTTCTCATATATGCAAGAGAAGCTGAGAACTTGTTGTAGGAAAATAATCTGCAGTTCCTGAAGTTATTAATACTCCACTGTGCTTTGCAGGTCTTATCTGTGTGGTTTTATAAGCATGATTATGATTTCTTATATCGAGTTACAAAGATTTACGTCAAGTATTACAGAGCATTATACATACATATATAGATCTTTATGAATGCACTTATAATGTATTAAAAATACCTGTTTCATAGAACCTGCTACCGAATTATCTTATTTCCAGGCGTTTTTACCTGTCATTTTAAGGCATGTTTTTAAAGCAAATCCTAATTATCGTTCCATGTTTCTGACCAACAACCTCACTTCTCAGTCTTCTAAGTCTGCAAAGAGAGCTGAGAAGTGTCCATGGGACATTATTAATTACATTTTTAAGATTATTTCACAGAAAATTTTGACTTGGTTTTTAGTGATTTTTTTTAGCCATGTTTTATACTATATTGGCCGACAGTCTGGCCTGCTTAAAGCAAATAGTTTAAAATCAGCAAATTTATCTACAGTTTGACAAAAATATACTATTGAACTATCCAAATTTGATTTCTTGCATGCTGTGGGATTGGGCTTGCTTTAATAAATATTGGCCAGTCACTGTACACCCTCCCTAATGAGAAACTGTAGTGAGCTAAGTTTGAGTTAATGCTACCAGTTTAAATAGATTTGCCACTGGACTGTGTTGGCGTAAATAATGGAAACCAGGCAGGCTGGAAAGGGCATAACTAACCAACTAACCAACTAACCAACTAACCAACTAACTAACTAACCAACTAACCAACCAACTGACCAATCAATTAACTAACTAACCAACTAACCAACTAACTAACTAACTATCCAACCAACTAACTAACTAACAAAAAGTAGACAGGTTGGAAAGGCCCACACATGGCATTTGCTACTAAATAAACAATTAAATAAATAAATAAATAAATAAATAAATAAAATAAAATAAAATAAAATAAAATAAAATAAAATAAAATAAAATAAAATAAGAATTATTATTATTATCATAATTATATAAGAAGTATTGTAACAGTGTGATCTTTCACACGCATGTAAAATGTTTGAACAAAAGCTCATATTTAATATATAAATAAAACATTTGTTAAGTCTATATAGACTATATAAGACTACATAAGACGTACATGTGAGTCCTATTGAACATCTGCAGAGAGTAGGTCCTTATTTTTTTTTTGCAGCAAATGTGTTGCACTTTTTTAAAATTCAATGTAAAACTTCAAATTAAAATTTCATGTCGCTACAGCTGCAGAATCCACCAACTCAACACAGAGTAATAAAACGGTGTTGCATTATTGCTCAAAAAGCCAACCAGCAATCTTACCTACCAATCAGCTTACCAGCTTTTCTGATTTCCAGCAAAACGTCTCCGGGGTGTCCCGGCATGCTTCTGCTTTCATTGTGTGAAATCGCACCTGAAAACGAACAAAAACAAGACAATTTCAACACCAAGGAAACGGAGAGTCTCTCACAGCCGTAGCATTTAATCCCTTCTCTCCATGCAGGAGCTATCAGGGACTCTATCTGGCGCTTTGAGGAGCGTGGTGGATACCTGCCTGGCGGGTGCAGAGAGGTGTGCTTGCTTTAGAAGAATAATTACCGAGCGATTACAGTATAATTACGCACATTAGCGCTCCAGGTTTCTCCTGCTGCTCCACGAGGCTAAATGTGACACTGTAATTAGTGAATAGTCCACATTTCAGGGCCTGCGAGTGCAAATGGGTGATATTATTAGAGAGCGTTCCTTGGTCTCCACATTCCCCCTCATAAATAACCTCCGGCTAGGGGAAGGCGAGTATTCAATATGACTGTGACTGTGTTTGTGTGTAGTGGAATGGGTGTTTGTGTGGTCATGTGTGAAGTGGGAACCAAATATCCCAGGGATGATGGGAATACTTGAACATTTGGCACTGCAGGGAAAATCTTGAGGCCACACGTCTTATGTGTTTATTTGTTTTCCAAACATTATAATTAATGCATCATAATTAAGTGTT
Organism: Prochilodus magdalenae; assembly: GCA_024036415.1. NCBI lineage: Eukaryota > Metazoa > Chordata > Actinopteri > Characiformes > Prochilodontidae > Prochilodus > Prochilodus magdalenae. The sequence goes on from JAMWET010002650.1 coordinate 175,729, forward strand.
GTCAACTGCAGTTCTCGCTCCTGCTTTTCTGGAAAATTCTGTTTTCTGTTTGGGTGTTTAAGCTATCGTACAGAGTCTACACTAACAACCGAGTTCTACTGCCCAGTTAGCTTAATACACCCATCGTCAACACAACAGCTGCACCAGAAGGAGGTGTGGGGATGCAGGTGTGTTGGGAAGGAGGATAAAGGTGACCAGGATCAATAACTGATGATAAGTTTATACTGATATGATCAATATTTATTGAGCTACACATACAGAAGTCTGTCTCAGTATGGCGTCGGGCCGCTGTGTTTGCTAACCCAACACGCCAGACGTCTCGGTATGGAGCTGTAGAGGTTCCTGATGGTGTCCTGTGATAATCCATCCCATGCAGCTTGAACATCCTCACACAGTTCCTGCAGATGGTGCGGTAGGGGTGGAGGTGGAGGGACACCAGGCCTTCTGGACGTGTGACAACAAACCGTTCATCTTGGTGCTGACCACGGTGCCTCCACACACGGATTCGTTGTGCGTCTCCACCAAGACTAAAGCGGGACTCGTCACTGAAGATGACCCGCTGCCATTCTGAGTCACTCCATGACAGTCTGGTACGACACCACTGCAGTCTTTGGTGAGGGTGACGTGGTGTTAACGACAGTCGTGGTAACGGTCTGTGTGCATGTAGTCCTGCGTGGTGCAGCCGTCTGCCGATGGTGCTGCACTAACAGGATGACTCATGGAGGACAACACTGCTCGCTGGATGTCTGTAACGGTGGCTGTTGGGTCAGTCAGGTACGGAGATAAAGCCCGCCCTTGCTGAAATCACATTAGCATGTCTCACCATGTCAAACCTACCCACCAAGTTTCACTCCTGTCGGTTGATTGCATCTGGGTGCAGCTATTTGTGCAGCTACTCTTTTGACGAAGAGTGTGTTATTCTATTTTTCGTGCGCTCTTATTTTTGCTTGGTCTACAAGGGAATTTAACCGCACAGTCTTTTTAAGGAACTGTATTGTTGTCTGCTTTCCTGGTCAACAATCAAACGCCTGGCACACCTTAAACTGCCTAGTCACGCTAAGCCCGTGCCCACCCTTTCTCGCCATAACCTCGCTGTACAGCCCTCGCTCCAGCGGTATCTTTCATACTCCTCTGAATAAACGTGGAAAGATTTTATGCATTCCGAAAGGAATTCCGCTTCCAATGGCATTGGAGTCATAAATCAAAAGTAGCTCAGAGCATGCAGGCTGGATGCCTCTGACAGTTCTGACACTAAGCAGCGGGACCTCCTGAACCACCAAGCAGGTTTAGGAAATCCTTCCAGTTCAATTAGTTCATCACCGTGGACAAGCATGAAAGGCAAAGAGACAGACCTGCATTGTGACAATTAGAAAATAATAAGTTGGATATAGATATTAATATTTTATTAAATTTAAAAAGTGAATCTCACTGACAGACGGTGGAACAGTTTGGTAGACCCCAATATATCTGCAGGGGTTTAAAAGTACACCTACTCGTTTCGGCTGTTGGAGGATTTCCTAGCTAGTTAGCAGTTTAGCATCTACACTACCAGTCAAAAGTTTGGAGACGGCTCCTCATAACAGGTTTTCTTTTTGTGTATCTTGAAAGGTTTATGGTAGAATAAAAGTGAGGAGGTCAAACTATACAATAGCACAGATGGAATTATACAGTCCACCATAAATCCCTCCAGAGTGGAGCTGTACAGGAGGATGGAGCAGCTTCCTTACCCTGCAGTGGAGCTGATAGAACAAGGTTTATCACTAAGCAGGTTT
>JAMWET010002650.1:182500-240596 GCA_024036415.1 Prochilodus magdalenae
CACCAACCAGGTATCTCCAGTACACCATGAAGATAGCTCCACCTGTACACTAGAACCACTGACTGGAGTAGAACACCATCCCGGGATCTCCACTACACCATGAAGATAGCTCCACCTGTACACTAGAACCTCTGACTGGACTAGAACACCATCCGGGTATCTCCAGTACACCATGAAGATAGCTCCACCAGTACACTAGAACCTCTGATGGACTAGAACACCATCCGGGTATCTCCAGTACACCATGAAGATAGCTCCACCTGTACACTAGAACCTCCGACTGGAGTAGAACACCAACCAGGGTACCTCCACTACACCATGAAAATAGCTCCACCTGTACACTAGAACCTCTGGCTGTATTAGGGCACCATCCGGGTATCTCCAGTTTCAGTGCAGCTACATATTTCCACCAGAGGGGTCTCAAAATCCCAAATCCCCAATCCCCAATCCCCAATCCTGCTTAGTATTGCCATAACATTGTGTTTTACTTTATTATTATTATTTTGTTTATTATTATTATTGTAATTCTTTTTCATGAAACCCTTTTGGAAAGTCCTGTCATAAATACTTTCCAAAGCATGAACTGGATATATAATTTTGACTGGAAATGGAATTCAGTACTAGGATTGTGGCATACGGGTCCGTTGTGGAGTATGGATTATTTAAACATTCAGTCATATTTATACCCTGTAGTTCTATTAAACAACATGGGACAGTGAGGTCATCTGAGGGCATTGACTCACACACTCATTACAGCTAACCTTCATTAGAGCATTTGTCATTCAGTTTGGTCATCAGCAGTGCATGCCATGCCATCAGAACCATCAGCAAGCCAAGCTGTTATCTGGGCACAGATCTGAGAGAGAGAGAGGAAGAGAGAGAGAGAGAGAGAGAGAGCGAGAGGGGCCTCCTTTGGACTGCGGCCATCATGGCCTGAAAGAAAAGCTATTGAGAGAAGTCCACTAATGGGCGAGCTCAGGACACTTCCATTCCAGAACACATCAAATGTGGAGGATATGGAGGGCATTCCTCCTCCAAAAGGTCAAGGCTGACTTTGCATATTTTGTCCTCTTGATCTAAATCACTTTTCTTTTGGCTGGTGAATGAAATAAGGGCTGAGATACGCTGCTTTACTCTGTTTCTGTTATTCTGGCCAACTCTGAAAAAAGGAACTGAGAAACGATTACAGTTCATATGCACTATATGGCCAAAAACATTCCCTCACCCTGGTGTTCCAATCACTCCCAGCACCACAGGTGTATAAAACCAAGCACCTAGGCATGCAGGCTGTTTGGGGATGGCCCCTTCCTGTTACAAAATGACTGTGCACCTGTGATCAAAGCAAGCTCCATAAAGACATGGGTGAGCCAGTCTGGTGTGGAGGAACTGGACTGGCCTGACCTCAACCCGATAGAACATCTTTGGGATGGATTAGAGCGGAGACTGAGAGCCAGGCCTTCTCGTCCAACATCAGTGTCTGACCTCACGAATTGCTTCTGGAGGAATAATCAGAAATTCCCATAGACACATTCCTAACCCTGTGGAAAGAATTCCCAGAAGAGTTGGAGCTGTTATAGTTGTAAAGGGTGGAGCATCATATTAAACCCTATGGATTAAGAATGGGACGTCACAATACTTTTGGCAATATAGAAGACGTATGTACATATGGATGGAGTACATGCATTGCTATTGGTCCTGTATAAGGCCCTGTAGTACACTTATCATATACTGACATAACAACAGTCATGTGATATCGGTATGTAAACTGATTATGAACTGGTGTTACCTCAGGGGACGACTTGGGGTTCAACACTGGCCAGCGTTCCCATGGCAAGGAGATGTGAAATATGGCGGCTCGATTGAGGCATGATTGTGGAATCGTGTCGCGTGTAGGCCACAGCATTTGTAGGAACTCTCCAGAATTGGTTTGAGGGGCATTCTGTAGAGTTACGACAAATGCTGTGGCCTAAACTGAGGGACAACATCAGGATGCATTATCCGCTCGAATATCCCATCATTGTTGAGGTATATGAAGCTGCAAATGTTCAACAAGCAAAGTGAAACATGGAACCAACACATTCCAGCCCTTTTCACTGTTACAAGGTGACATCATCTCATGACACAACCCTTATTGCCCGCCTACCAGCAAACTTGGCACGCCCTCACACAGCACACAGCGAGCTAATCCAGCAAAAGCTGAGCACTCTGAAACATCCTGCTCCAGTCTTGTGAAGGGCAGTCTACCAAGGTGTGCTTCTGCCAGACTTTCCGAATTGACCACTGGCACAAACTGGTGATTTGGGATTGGCTAGGAATGGCGTGATAGCAGATCAGGCGGTTGACTGGAGTAGGTGAGCGGACCAATCAGAGCAGACTGGGCTCATTGGTAGGTGGGTCTTAAAGGCACAGGAGCTCTAACACAGTGTTTCAGATGGAGGGCCTGGGAAGCCTGAAAATCTATTCTAAATGGAATTATGCACTTTGGAAATAAGCATCATAGATCATAGATCTAGCCAGAATTACATCTTATTATAAAATAATATATATAATTTTCAGTCTATTAACAGATGAACTGATTGAAGGACTTAAACCTATAACAAGTACTTATTGCGCAATAGGCCAATGCCTTTTCACTATTTAATATGAATTGCAGAGAATGGCAGAAAACGGCCCAAAATGCTAATGTGGCTAATGTGGTTAGCTGTCATGTTAGCGCTCCATCCCAAGCTTGTATTGCCATGTGTTATCCACATTTGTTTTTCTGGCTGAGGGAAATTGTTATATTTCTGCAGTGTGACACGTGTATGTTTATTTGCGTGTACGGCTAGCGCTAACGTGTCTTTCTGCTAACAGAAGAAGCAAAGGCCTGTGGGCAAGATGAGGGCCACATGTAGTGTCAGTGTGCACGGCACATGTGCATGCGGCAGCCTGCCGCGTCCTCCTAGTCCAGTAACGCAGCTATCTTCATGGAAATTTAATAAGCGCCACCTCCTTGTGTTAGCCAGCCGAGCTAGCCACTCCGTGGCCCTAGCTCAGAGGAACATGTGCAGTGATTCACAGTAAGGCCCTCTACTCCTCCTCCTCCTCTTCTTCTTCCTCCTCCTCTTCTCCTTTTGCTCTTTTCCTCTCTTCTTTTCCCCGGGAAGAGCCTGTTAGCAGGGCTCTGGAAGTCACAGAGGCTGCGTTGACCCCCAGGGCTTCTCCTGCTTAAGCCAATATAGACCCTGTACGTCCTGAGGGGCCATCGCATCAGGAGGGAGACTGACGCTTTTATTTATTTCTCCTCCCTTCCTCCATCCCTCGCTCCTGCTCTCTCATAGCCCCCACTCTCCTCCCCCTCCCTTCTTCAAATGGATCGCTGCCTGCCTTGCCTGGCAGCCAGCAGAAAGCTTTCAGTTAAAAGGACAGCAATTCTCATTTGAAATCTTTCCCTTTTTTCCCTCAAGTCTCCCTCTCCCTCTCTCGCTCTCTCTTTCATCTTCCTTACTGGTTTCAACCCTCTGCACCACACTGCCGTGCACATCTCTGCCATGACAACTAAATAGGCCCCCTAATACCACTTCATAAAAGAGGGAAGTTTCCTCTAGGCAAGTCCCTGTAAATTAAACACATAAACGGCGCCCTGGTGGAGCCCTTAAAGGCCGAACCTTGCACTCGAGTGACAGCGTCGGCTTAGCAGTCCAAACTAAATGATGCCTTAACAAGGTGTAATTTATAGACGTGTCTTACAGTGAGGAATACATGCATCGCTGCATGACGAGGGCGCTGACCAAAAGTGCAGGAGCAGCCTACATGTGTGTGTGTGTGTGTTTTAAACATGAGCTTATTAACAACAGGTGGGCTCGAGTGGTATGAGATTGAAATAGGGGTGGCAGACAAAGGCGATATAGAGGACGGATGGAAAGACTGAGAGGCAGAGAGAGAAAGAGTTTACTGATAACTCACTTTGCTTGTTTAAGGTGGCAGTAACTCCAGGCTCCTGCAGATGGCGCTGCTGCACGAGGACGATGGGGCTATAAATCCCCGCGGAGTGTGAGTGACGGGATCCATAGATTGGGAAGAGGGGGTACGGTGCAGGAAATGTCTCGTTCCATGTGTGGAAAATGGCTCCAGAGCAGATGTTAATGATTGGCTAAAAGGAGGGACTGCATGTGGGCGTGGCCAAAGACCATAGTGTGAAGGAAGTAGCTGAATCTGCAGGTGTATGGAAGCGTACGGTCATACGGGTCTACCAGCAGTGGATACAATCCCAGTCTACAGGGAATTCTCCTCGGAATTGTGCCAGGGAAGGCATCCACCACATCTGGACCAACTGACCAATCCTTTGATGTAAGAGTGTCTAAACTTTGATGTGGTTACATCCAGAACCTCGTCCAGTACATGCCCATTCCAGTCCCAGCTGTTATTGGTGCTGGTGGACATATTGCATGATATTAAGTATGTGATGATTATTAAAAGTGAAGGGACATTCAAGAAAAATGGATTCATAAACATATATAAGCATAAAAAAATTAAATATATATATGTATATACAGTATAATACTGTCAGACATTTGAATTGACCTGCAATGTATGGTTTTGGTCACACCTCCTATGACTAATCCCAACACCCTTCGTTTTTCCATGCCTGAAACAGAGTGCCTCTGAATGCCTCTGTTATGCCTCTGCAGGCTGTAGCCCGCCTTTCGTGTTTTTACATAGCCGGCATTAAAAATAGCGAAATATGGCCACATTAGGCCATTGGAAGTCAATATGTATTACAAAATCAATCTAGATGAAGATCTGCCCATCCTTCTAATTAGAGGAGGTGACTGGAGATTGATTTTTAATTGCAAAAGTAATTACATGGAGCAGATAGCCAGTGACATTTGATTATCTCCGTGATTGATTAAAAGGCCTTGCTGGCGGGGCAGAGTGGCAGGCTGCAGGATCCAGACAAAAGAGAAAATTAAAAAAGTTGTCCTGTTTGTAATCACACATTTCAAGGGTGAAATTACAAAGCCAAACATCCCCCTCTCGAGATCCACAGCCTCGTGCTGTGTGTTTGTCTGTGGGTGGGTGGGTGTAGGTGGTGGGTGTATTTGAGCATGTGTAAGCAAAAGGCCTCTTTGCGTTTGAAAGGTGATCTCCTTTTGTTTAGCTATGGATCTTTATTGTTAGCTAAATGAGCTTTTATGACAGGTGAGTATGAGTAGATAAACATCTATAACACTTTAAGTAGCGTTATGCTAGGTGTCATCACTCGTTTATGTCGGTATCATGTAGCCTTATAAACAGAATGATCTAATTTGGAAAATTAACATAAATTTTAAGTGTCTATAATTTCATCATGCACCCGGGCAGCAGCTGGGTGTTAGCTACCATGCTCAGGGGCACTTCAGTCGTATCCAGCCCACGACTGTGCACTCGAACAGTACCCTACAGTAAATGAATCTCAGTGACCAGGATGGTAAATTGGGAATGGGAAATCACCTGATTGCAATGATGTTCAAAGCTCACAAAATGAGTCACCTGCGACTGAACCATACCTAATAGCCTCCACCAGCGCCAGTAACAGCTGGGACTGGATTTGGCATGTACTGGATGAGTTCTGGATGTAGCCACATCAGTGTTCAGACACTCTCTCATCAGAGAACTAGTCAGGTGGTCCAGATTTGGTGGATGCCTTCCCTGGCACAATTCCGAGGAGGATTCCCTGTAGACTGGGATTGTATCCACTGCTGGTAGACCCGTATGATCGTACGCTTCCATACACCTGCAGATTCAGCTACTTCCTTCACACTATGGTCTTTGGCCACGCCCACATGCAGTCCCTCCTTTTAGCCAATCATTAACATCTGCTCTGGAGCCATTTTCCACACATGGAACGAGACATTCCCTGCACTGTAGCACCTCTTCCTAATCTATGGATCCCGTCACTCACACCCCCATCTACCTTGTTCAGCGCCATCTGCAGGGGCCTGAAGTTACTACCACCCTAAACACACAAGGTGACTAATGTTTTTGTCCGGTGAGCTTAGATAGATATGCTTAGCTACATATACGTATGAAGTCCGTAAAGACAGCGATACTCTGTGTTCCAGGACATCTTGCCAAGTACAGACTCTGCCCACAGTGCTGTAGTGGCCAGAGTGACCGGTATGTGTCGTCTCTGTGCTGACATCTCCCTGTGAGGGGGTTAATCAGAAGCGTTCTTATCAGGCCTTCCCTCCGGCCAGGGCCGCAGCCCAGGCGCACAGAACCTGGCCATAGTGGAGAAGCAATTAATCACTATGGAGAGGGTCCTGCCAAACTCGGCCCTGCCGTACTGATAACACTGCCTGGTCCAGTTTAGCCTGATGGAAACGCGATTTTCTTTTCACCTCTGGCAAAGGAAAACTAAAAGAGAGAGAAAGAGGGAATGAATGAGAGAGAGAGAGAGAGAGAGACAAAGAGAGAGAACAGCGGCCTGGTGCATTTAATGATTACTACAGTGATATCTACTTCAAAACTCTCATAAATCAGAAGCTTTGCTCAACACACTGAATCGCTCATCTTCAAATCTGCACCCCGAAGAAATCAACCGACAGGATTGAAACTTGGTGTGTAGGTTTGACATTGTGAGATGCTAATTATTCAAGTTTCACACTCCACTGTGTAGGTGACGTTGGTGAGGACGGGTCTTATCTCTGTACCTGACTGACCCCACAGCCACCGTTACAGACCTCCAGCGAGCAGTGGTGTCCTCCATGAGTCCTCCTGTTAGTGCAGCACCATCGGCAGACGGCTGCACCACGCAGGACTACATGCACACAGACCGTTACCACGACTATCCTTAACACCACGTCACCGTCACCAAAGACTGCAGTGGTGTCGTACCAGACTGTCATGGAGTGACTCAGAATGTCAGCGGGTCATCTTCAGTGACGAGTCCCGCTTTAGTCTTGGTGGAGACGCCCAACGAATCCGTGTGTGGAGGCACCGTGGTCAGCACCAAGATGAATGGTTTGCTGTTACACGTCCAGAAGACCTGGTGTCCCTCCACCTCCACCCCTACCGCACCATCTGCAGGAACTGTGTGAGGATATTGACGCTGCATGGGATAGAATATCACATAATTGTTCACTCCATGTATCTCCATGAGCTGTACTGTGTCATTCCATGCTCTTCTAGTTTATTCTCCTGTTTGCTGAAACAGGAAATGCCAAGGGAAACCACACACAAGAGTGGTTCAGTAACAGCTAGTTGGCTAGTTAGCTCAGCTCCATCTCTCCAAACAGCACAGTTCCTGTTTCCTTTTCATCCCCCTTTTGTGGTGAAGAGAGAAAACCTCCAGGTGTAAACTGTGGACAGCTATGAATCTCAAACTCGACGATGTTTACGCAGGTGGGGGGGCGGGGGGTAGACGAGGCTATTCAATCGGGTGTATCTGGACAGGTGTGTGTGTGTGAATGTGTATGATCACTGTCATTCAGGCTCCACGGCGTGGCGTTATAGACCCTTTTGAGTGCTTGGTCTGGGCTCTATTGAAGGGGTTCCTGTAGGCGGCAGGGGTGATTTATGGGCCCTGCCGCTATAAGTCGGTCCGTCTGAGGCATGTTCCTCCCCAGCTTCTTAAAGGTAGGCCTGGTGGTTGAGTGCCACTTGCCAAGCTTTTCTTCTCGCTTTGTTTGGCGAGTATCAATGAGGTGTCTAGGTACAGTCTACAGGCATGGTGACTCGACTAGAGTGCTGCAGAACGATAACAAGAGCGGCGGCTGACACAAACAGTAGGCTCAGGGGCACACAACAAGACTGAGAGAGTTTAGAGACCAGCGAAGAGTAGCACGTAGAGTAGAGAAGAGAACAAGGTGAGAGAATGAGAGAGAGGGGAGGGAGATGAGATGAAAGAAATACCGTCTGGCTCCCAGTAAGGTGCCTAGCCAGGGCTAGAAGGCTTTTCTTCTAATCGTGTGACTGAGTGGTTTCTAACAGGGGGGTAGCCACCCTCAATGACGCCTGGCGGCAGGGGTTCTAAAAAAAAAAAGCCTTAAGCTGCTACTCTTTAGCTCGTCCGGTGGGACGCTTCCCGCTTCCAGTCATTGCACCAAAGCCCACTTCACACAAAAAACTCCAAAACTCTCGCTGCGTCTCGTCTCTATCAAAATCTGTCTACTGTAGCAGCAAGATGCCATGCAGCACATGTGCTTACCTAGTTAGCAGGGGGTCTATATCCTATAGGCTGAATAAAAGGCTAAATGAACGTTCTTATCAACAGTAAAAAGTTAAAATCCTGATACCGTAGATATACGTATGAGTGAAAGACGTTGTCTTCGGCATGTAATCGGAATGCACAGAGACGATCTGGTGACTCAGTCTTAGGGTCAAAAAAAAAAACCTACGAGGCTTGCCATGGTACTTGTCCAAAAGTTATGGCGAACAGATACTTCCTAGTTTGAATGAGTAGACAACCACTTGCAGACCTATAGCCATGGTCATGGGCATTGTCAACCAGTTCGGTCATTTAAGAGTCTTATAAGCATTTTGCTGGACTTATTAGCATTGTATATAATGTATGCGGGTAGGAGTATAATGTCAATAATATTTAGAACGTGTGCCAATATGTTAAAATGGATGCTGATTATCTGGACGGCTTCGACTAAAGAAAGCCTCGTGTGCACCTCCATTAGCGAGTAACTCCGCAAAGCGTTATCCAGGGTTAATGTGTTTAGCTAAATTGGAGCAGCAGACACAGTGGTCTCAATCGGCTCAATTCCACACTAGTTATGTCGTCAGCTGGCCAACAAGACGAGGACTCAACTGGAACTGTCAGCTAGTGCTAGGGGTGAGAGGTCCAAACCAGGCACAGTAGCTTGGCTTGCTGGGGGTTTGACTCATATGCAAGCATATCTGTGCTCCTAGAAAACAGGGGCAACCTCAATACGCATAGTTATATGGCCTTAATAGCAGAAGAAAGATGAAATATAGGAATAAACCTTGGCTAATCCCCCGTCACTAGGGATAGATCTTAGATGATCTAAGGTTAGCTATTAGGTCATCTTGATTTGTAGAGTAATTATCTATTATGAATTATTCAAAGAGTAACTTCGAATTGGGTTATCTGTACGTGATAACTTAGGCCATGTGTTAAATTGCTGGTATATTCAATTAGCGTTTTAGACTTACATAAGATACAGCAAATCTTGTTCAAAGTACTACGGATACATAGAGAATTCAGGCTGTAAATGTAAATATATAAGTGTGGAGATAAGACTGAGACAGGCTAATAGCAGCTATATCACAAGACAATTTGATATCAAAACGGGCATGGTTCTGCGAGTATCTCTTAGGTTGCCTTGCTTCAAAGTTTAGCTCTTGGCCTCCCATGACGGCTCAAAAGCGTAAAACTTCTCTGAAAAACTCTCGTAAAGGCCTTGAATATCTCAACCTTATGGCATGATAGATAATCGAGCCTCACAGAACAGGTCTCAGGCAGATTTCAACAATCTTTCTCATTAAAGTATCTTGTAAAAAAGTCGACGAGGATATAACTGGCACAGTGCCAAACGCATCAGTAATCTGCCCTATTATACCTTATACTATGCAGCATGTACAATTATTTTTATAAATTTTATGGGTTTTTATGATTCATATTAAGTCATCTTAACATAAGTGTAGAGCTCATGGCTATCTGAAACGCCAGCACTATTTAACACAAGAATTATATCTATCTCGAGCAATTGGCCTCCCCCCGGTTTTTCCTTTTCCATAAGGGCGAGACCGCCGCGCACGCACTACCCCGCGTGATCAAACTACTAGGTGAGGGGCTATGGCCATGTCGGATCCTGAGCATCCTTGCATGAGTCAAGACTCTCCTAGACGGGTTAACTCGTAGATGAACATTTATGCTCTAAGTGGTGTTACCATTTGGCTGATTCGCTAATATGATACAGTCAAGCAAAACATAAATACTTTATTAGGGGTTCGTTGGTTCCATGTACATACTAATCAAATATGTCTTTAAAATCATATATCTATCATATGTCAAAATTCTGTCTTCTTCAATACGATTTCCTTTTTCCGACATTACACCATGCACACAGTATTTTAAAAACAACAACAAGAAAAAAGTCCACTCCAAAATAACTTACAGCCATTTAACTAATTAATGGACATTTTATAACATTATATAATAATAATAATAATAATAATAATAATAATAATAATAATAATAACAGCACGATACCAACACAAACCACATATACTGAGACAACTAACAACATACACACAACAACACAATAATAATATAAAATAATAAATATAAGTAACATGATACACAAACTCGTAAAAATAAAGATAGTAAATATAAACTAATGGGCATCTTGGTAGCGTATAGCTATGATCAGCAATACAGGATTCCATCGGCTTGGTAAAACGCGCATTTGTGTAAGCCTTATAATGTAACAGTGTAGAGGGGAAAGAGGGAGAAAAGAGAGATCTTCTTGCTCCTTATCTGATGAAACATTCGTACTTATAGCATACGCTAGATCCTATTGGCGTATGTGGGGGATGCGGTTGCATACGACGGCCTCATTCTGATGAGAAAACAAAGCTGTAATACTTTCACGGCTGTCTCGGAGCAATATACTAGAGATATTACATGGGGTTATTATATAGCGGGCTACGACTTCTAAACTACGCATATGTATTATTGCTGGTATAATAGAATACAGCACGCTCATGGAAAACTTTAAGCTCGACCACTCTGTACGTACTGATTGCATGTGCCTCCTCTAAGGTGTGGCTTTAGGTTCTGGTTTGGTTTTTGTTGGTTCTGTTTATTCTTCTACACTAATGGAAGCAAGTGTACTCCATTAACTCACAGGATCAGATATTGTATAGATCTGTTATTTAAGTAAACACACAATAATAGACCGTGCGCAGAAGCTGTTTTACGAAACCATCGCTCGCTGATGCGTACTCACGCACAGCGCTACGCTCGCCAGTCCTCTCTGGTAAAATCTTCACTCAGAGAGTCATCTTAACGGTGAGGTAAGGTACACTGGCAACTGACGGTGTCGCTCTCACGGTACAGTAGAGAGGGAGGTTTGGGCCTCTGCACTTAGTCTGAGTAGCTGTGATTGCCTGTGTGTTTGCTGGGGGGGGGGGGGGGGGGGGGGGGCTGGACCTTGTTTTCTTTATGAACCAGGTACAGCTAGTAAACTGTAGTCTGCCAAGATAGAAGCTAAAAAAAACTAAAAAAAAATGCCGTTGCAACCTATCGGTTCCCTCACTGGGAACCTGCTGTACATGTGGAGATGCTACTTCTAGGTTGTGTAATCAGCTCTACAGCTAATTTTATGACAGTTTTGACTCAGAGTTACGTGGATTAGACGGGGCATCTATTAACAGAGGGCTGCTACAGCCAAACCTCCGCGAGGGTCCTACCTAAGGGTAAAGACACGTACTGTAGCACAAAGCATTGACTTCCGAGTACATCTACCGACTGAGCTTCAAGACTGGATAACAGCGATAGACGAAGTGCCTGCTCCTCGGAAAGGCATAACTTCTAGGTATTAAATAACAGAGTCATAAAGGTGATGTTATTGACATTGAAGTTATCCTTAACCTTTTACTCGCATCGCAGCCTTGTGTATCGGTTAAAGCTGGAATATTTGGCAACCCTGAATCGTGATGCTCTTGATATTTATTGCCAGTTCGACATGTAGTTCAGTACTCAAGCTTAAGGCTGTACCGCCGCTAGGCTGCGGGGAACGGACTCCAGATGGATGTGCACTTGGCGGGTAGACTGTCTCAAAGCGCTGGGGGAAGTAGCTGACCTGTAATCGGATGGTACCTCCGCCTATAAGTGGCAACGACCCCTACCATCCTTCATCATCCCCGTTAAATGACTTTCAATGTTGGGGGGGAGAACACACACCAGCGAGCGTACGTTACCCACATCTAGCCATCAGGGCAAACCCATTATCCTCATTTGCTCCCGGCAGTGAAACCATAGCTCAGGAGAGATAATCATGGACAAAAATCTGTAAAAAAAAGGAAAGCCGGGGATAAAAGCTCATCGGACCGAAGTAGTGCTGTTTTACATCTTTAGTCTCGTGATTGGGGGCATCCGCGGCAGTGCACTGCATGTGGGGGGGAGGGGGGGAGACGAGGAATAAGAAATAGAGCCTACAAACAATAAACAGAAAAAAAAAAGAAGAAAATAAAACAAGAAAATAAATTACGCGTGATAGTGAGAACAGATGTAAAGGGGTAGATTGGAAGTGACTGGCAGAGGAGGTTAATGTTTCTCTAATCAGTTTGGTCTGAGAAAATGCAGATTGTGAAATTTTCCAGCTACTTCCTTAGAAAAACGCATTTCACTTCTGATTAGAGCTGATTAGGGGAGCGGAGGCACAGGGCCGTGCCCGGAGTCAGACAGGGTTACACACACACACCCGCGCTCAGGAGCACTCACACAGGCTTGCAGATAGGCTGAGAGGATGTGAGAGAAGGGTGCGTCATTTAAACGTTCCGCACCTTTGTTACATTTCATCCCAGAATCTTGCCAAAACAATTAACGCACTGAAGACTCAAAAAGAGAATGACCGTGTTATTAGATTGCGAGATGATTCAAGTTGTGATTAAATGGGAGCTTATACTAGGCAGCTGATGTTCTGAGTCATCTTCAAGGTAAGTGTCAGAATGATGTAGCTGGCTGGCTGGGTCGGTAGGTAGGGGGGTGTTACTGCAGTGCGGGTGACAGTGGAACTTCGTAGTAAGAGTAGTGCTTAAAAAAAAAGTGTGGGTCTGTAGGTAACGTGTCTAGTGTGAGCAAGTAACTCGATAGTAAGTGTAATAGTGTTATGTTGTACTAGTAAGGGTCAGCGTCGTGGTTCTTGTGTTACAGGCTATACTCGATGTAGCAGGTGTATTCGAGTGATTAGTGTTGACATGTAACTGGTTAGCTGTGTCGCGTGTTACAGTACTGCTAGTAGGGTCATGCGTTAGTGTACTGGGTAGTATGTGTGTCGTTGTACGGAAGAAAAAAAAAAAAAAAAGAAGGAAAAAAAAGGGGAAATACAAAAAAACTCAAGTAAATGTGTAACTGCCGTTAGTGGACTGTAAGTAGCGTGTTCAGGTGATAGAGCTGGCACGAGCGGGTGAGTACAAATGCAGTAGTGTATGGCGGTTAATATGTGCTGGGTAAAGGTAGGGGGCGTGTCGGGGTGTAGCCGGTAACGTCAGTATAGTGTGAATGCGTTAGTGTGACTGTAAGTAGCGTAGTTGGCGTCCGTACGGTTAACTTGCGAGTAAGTGTAATGTGTTAGTGTGCTGTAAAGTAGTGTGTCGGTGTACGGGACTATACTCAGTAAGGTGTATATGTGTATAGTGGACAATGTGAAGTAGGCGGTGCGACTGGTACGTACTCTAGTAGTGTATGTGTTAAGTGTACCTGTAAGTAGGTGTGACGCTGCCTCAGGGGAGTGTAGGGCGATTTTAACGATATCATTAAGTCTAATTCGTGTGAAGTGATAGCTGTAGTAGGCCGTGTCGAGTGATACGGTAACATCAGGTAAGTGTAATGTGTTAGTGTGCTGTAAGGTATTGCGGTGGGGTCGGGTGGTACAGCGTAATAACCTCGTAATTGTACATGTAGTTAATCTAGCTGCTGTTACAGATAGACAGTATGTACGAGTGTACGGCTAACGGATCCAGTAGAGTGGTATATTATGTTAGTGTGGCTGTAACGGTAGTCGATGTCAGAGTTACTGGTGAACCTCTAGTAGTGTAATGCGTTAGTGTGCTTGTAAGTATCGTGTTCGGTGTAGCTGAGCTAATGCATGCAGCTAAAAGGGTGGTAACTGCGTTAGGTATAGTACTGTTAAATTAGGGCGGATGATCGTGTGGAGCATAGGTAACTCAGTAGAAATGTGTTACATGGGTCAAAGTTAGTGTCACATGTTATAGTAGCGTGTCAGGCTCGGTTACGGTAGCAGCGTGCAAGGTAAGTGGTTAATGAGTCGTACTAGTAAGTAGCGTAAGTAAGTAAGGGTGCGGTCGGTGTAGCGTGTAATAACCTTCAGTTCAAAGTGATAAAATGTGGTTTTAGTTCGTACTGTATCGGTAGACGTGCTGTCGTATGATAGCAGGTAGACTTGAAGTAAGTGTAATGTGTTAGTGTAGTGGCCGTAAAGTAGCGGGTGTCGGGTGTACGGGGGGGGGGAGGTAGGGATCATAGCAGTCATTAAGTGACTAATGTGCTAGTGCTGGCTAGTCAAGTAGCAGATGTCGTGTACGGTATCGTCAGTAAGTGTAACTTGTAGTATTGTACTGTAAGTAGTGTGTTTGTGTACAGTAACTCCAGTAAGTGGTAAATGTGTTATGTGTAGCGTAAGTTAGTGTATGGTGTTTAGGGCGCTAGTAATTCAGTAAGTGGTAATGGTGTTAGTGTGCTGTCAAGTAGTTGTTGTGTTACGTATACGGTCAGTAAGTGTAATGTTGATTAGTGTGCTGTAAGTAGTCGTATGTGCGGTGTACAGAGTCATTTGCAGTAAGTGTAATGGGTGTTAGTGTAGCTGTAGTGAGTGTGTCGGTGTAGCGTGGGGGTACTCAGTCAAGTGTAATGTGTTAGTGTGCTGGAGTAAGTAGTGTGTCGGTGGTAGCGGTAACTCTAAGTAAGTGTAATGTCGTTCTAGTGTGCTGTAGTAGCGATGTTGTGTACCGTAACGCAGAAGTGAATGTGTTAGATGTGCTGTAAGTAGCGTGTTGGTGTACGTACATCAGTTAAAGTGTATGTGTTAGTGGTGCTGTAAAGTAGCGTGTCGGTGTTAGCGGTACGTTGGCAGCTAAGTGTAATGTGTAGTGTGAGCTGAGGTAAGTATGTCGTTGTTGTGTACGGTAAATTCACGTAGAGCTGTAAGTGATGTTAGTGCGCTGTAAGTAGCGTGTCGGTAGTGCAATGTAACTCAGTAAGTAGTAATGACTTTAGTCGTGCTGTAAGTAGGGTGTCGGTGTACGCGTAATCAGTAAGTGTAATGCGTTAGTGTGTGCTGGTAGTATGAGGTGGCTCGGCTGTAAGGTAATACTGCTGTAAGTGGACATGTGTTGTGTGACTACATTAAAGTAGATGGCGTTGGTCGGTGTTACGGGTAACTACAAATACAGTAAAGGTGTAAATGTGTTCAGGTGGTAGCTGTAGTAAGCTGTGTCGGTGTAGCGGTGAATAAACTCACGTAGTGTTTAATGTGCTTTAGAAATGTGCTGTAAGTAGCGGTGGTCGGTGTACGTTACATCAGTAAGGGAGTGGAATGTGTTAGTGTGCTGGTAAAGTAGCGTGTCGGTGTACGGTAACTCAGTAAGTGTAAGTGTTAGTGTGCTGTAGTAGCGTGTCGGTGTAGGTAACTCAGTAAGTGTAAGGTGTTAGTGTCTGTAGTAGGCGTGTCGGTGGTAAAGCGGTAACTCAGTAATCGTGTCATGTGTTAGTGTGGGCTGGTGACAGGTGTTGTGTGTCGCTAGTAGCAGGGTAACGCGATAAGTGTAATGTGTAAATTAGTCTAGCTGTAAGTAGTATGGTTCGGTTGTAGGGGGAAAGGGGGTCGGTGACGCAGTAAGTGTTAATGTGTTAGTCCTGGCTGTAAGTAGCGTGTTCGTGTAGCGTAACTCTTAAGTGATAATGTGTTATTGTTCTGTAGATTAGCGTGTCGGTGTGCGGTACGCTTCAGTAAGTGTATGTGATTGAAGTCTGCTGATAGTGATAGTGTGTCCGGTGGTTGCATGTAAACTCTAGTAAGGTGTGAAATGTGTTAGTGTGCTGTAAGTAGCCGTGGTCGGTGAGTACGGGGTACCTCTAGTACAGTGTATGTGTTGATTAGTGCTGAAGATAGCGGTCGGTACTGGTTACTCAGTAAGTGTAATGCGTTAAGATGTGATGATAAGTATCTGTAGTTGGTGTAAACGTGTAACTCAGTAATGTTGGTAATGTGTTATGTGCTGTAGTTAGCGTGTCGAGACAGATCGTTTTTGGTACAGTAACTCAGTAAGTGTAATGTGTTAGTGTGATGTAAGTAGTGTGTTGGTGTACAGTAATTTGAATTACTCTGCACTCCGTTTACCGAATGACCTAATTCGCGACGAAACAGGCCAAACATTTTGAGGCAGTGACATAAAAGAGAGGAGGAGGGAACGCAGAGTTTTCCCCATCTGCTGCGAAGGGGAATCCTTCACTTCTTGGGCCATTAGAGCCGAAGAGGATGCAGGATTTACTCGAGGTACAAAGTCTCCAATAAAACTGTTCCTTTGTTATGCCAGGTAATAGGTTTTGAGCCGCAGCGCTCAGGGAGGCTAAATGCAGAGCAGATGTACTGTACAACATCGCGGCCGCTGATCATAAGGGACGGGGGGGGGGGGTGGAGGGTATGGGGAGGGTGTTCGGGAAGATACGCAGCGCGAATCGATGAATGAATGACTCTCCGCTGAATTGTAAGGAGTGCATGAATGTATCGAAGTGCAGGAGAGGAGCAAAGGCTGGGGAGAGAGAGGGGGGAGAGAGAGAAAGGCTGTCGGACCTCGTTGTGATGATGCTAAACAGAGTCGGAGCGATTAAGTTCCTAGAGAGGAGAGATCTGAGTTTAGACAATCTGTAATTAATTTAAACAAACAGATCAGTGAACCGCAACACACACACACGCCGTGGACCGTACAGGCCTGACGATGAAGCCTGGCTGAACCTGACTTGTACCCACGACCAGGACCAAACTGATCCGAGGCCCAAGCACCAGCAATGCTGGCGTCTTCAAAGCTTCTATCGTGTTTGTGACATTTGTTACTCGTGCTAGAGCTGAATCATTACAGAAAGCGTGGGCGCTAAGAATAGCAGTCTCTCACTTCTCTGACAGCCAGGTGTCTGCTGTAGTCCGACATAACTGGCACAGGGAAGTGCAGGCCCACGGCTGTGATGCTGCTAGTAGCTGCTACGTAATCGTCTGGCATCTTTGCGAGTACCTGCCTGATGGACGACGTAGCCAGTGCCTGTTTTTTTTGTGGTTGAATTTTCGGGGGAGGGTTTTTGATGGTGTTTTTTTAAGAGGTTTTTTTTTATTATTATTTTTGGGTTGATGATCGTAGCTGCTCAGAACAGTCCATGTCTAAGTTTATGCCAATATGCCAAGCTGTTGACAGCAGATGTTACATCCCAAGCACTTTTACACAGAGGAACAGGTCCGAGCCCCGAGTGGGCAGGCCAAGGCCGACGGTGGTAAGGAGAAACTCCCTCGGAGCGAGAGGAGGAAACCTCGAGAGGGGCCAGGATTCCAACGGATATCAGGAGGTATAACTACAGACCAGAGCTTACAGTTATATACGGTTTGAGTATAGAATAGCTGACAACTGTTAGAGTCCTATGAGAGCGACCGTTAGCACTTTTCCAACACCGTGCAACAGGTCCATTCCGAAATTCCTAATTCCTTCATTCTGACCGCTTCACGTAGGCACTACCGCAGAAAAAAAATAAAAATAAAAAATGAAAAAAAAAACACAGGCTGCTATAAATCCAAAAAGCTGGAACCAAGGAGTAGCAGATCCTTCAGTCTACTGCTTATTGCCATTGTGCAACACTCTCTGAGAGTGACATAGGCTCCAGCACCCCTGTGACTCGGGGTCAGGGGTGCACCATAGTGGTCTGTCAGATCTACCACCCTGTAGAGCACACCTGTACCAGGTAATCAAGACCTCTAGGAAGATCTGAACGCTACACCCGGACGTTTTGGATCTACGCTCCCCAGGGTGGTCGCGAGCTCTCTGGTACCAAGCAGTCTCCCTGCGCACTGAGTGTTGTCTATCTCCGTGAAGATCTATTTTCGTGATGGTGACTGCTCAAATGGCTATCTTGCGGCCTAGAGTGTCGCATGTAGCTGTCAGAGAATCTGGAGGAAAGGTTTTTGCACATCTTCCTTCTACGTTACGGCAGTTACAGACACAGAGCAGCTTTCTGGATAAGTTATACTCGTCCTATGTGATTGCTGTTAAGAGTAAGGTTGAAAATTAATCTATTAATCGACTTCGACATACACCAGTCATCGGTCGACACATTGCCCAGAATAAAAAAAACCAAAAAAGAGAGAAAAAATCGAAAATGTGCGAAAAAGAACGACACACTATCCGCACACAGAGGGCGCCCCTCTCCTTGTCAGGCCGTCTGCCATCGCTGCGTGGCTGTCTGTCATGGATGACATCACTGTGGAACATATTTCTCTGCTTTATCTTCTGAGAGATGTGTTGGCCATGTGCAGGCGCAGCCCGGGCGGGGATCAAAGGCATAGCTGTGTTCTGGTGAAAAACCCGTGGGTAGCAACAATCAAAGCTATACCAGGCCTGGCAAACGAGGAGATGGGGGGGGGGGGGCACAGGGGGGGGCGAACAAGTTAAATCTACATCACAGACCAAGAATGAGAGACAATTGAAACGATTCGTGATCTCACGTGGGTCAGAAAAAATAATCCGCTTTATATAAGATCGTATGCATTACATGTCCGTACCTCACGCGGAGCTTCCTACTACATCATTTTTAACAACATCGAGCCAGTAATGTTCCTAGATCCGAGATGTACAGAAAGAGAGACTGCGACGTTCGATTGGATGATAGGAGTATATGTATGAGGCTTCACAACGTCATGTATTGCTTCTGCATTCTCGGGTTGAGGCTACGCTGCGTTGATAACTCCGGCGTTTATGCAGCGATAGAGAGAGCCAGTGAACAGACTCTAGTCAGTTCAGCATGGGATCGAAAAGAAAACAGTACAGTCATCTGTAATGAGCTTATGATGCCATCTCTGACTCATCGTGCTACTTTGCTCTCTCGTCCGAACAGTCTCACTCCATCTCTCTCGTCACACACATCAGCACTCTGCTCTAAATCTCTCATCTTCTTTCTCTTTCTCTCTCTCGTCTCTCTCGCTCTCTCAGAAAAATCTCTCTACACTACATCTCATCTCTCTCGATCCCCGGTATTGTCGCTCATCAAAAAGGAAAAAAAGGTCGAAGTCCGGCTCTGTCCTGCCCACACACCTCTCTCTCTATCTCTCTTCTCTCTCATAGGGGGGCTCAAAAAAAAAGCACACCTCTCTCTCTCTTCTCTTTACCCGTACTCTAGAGTTCTCTCATCTTCTTTCTCTGCACACACACATCATCACTCGATCTCTATCGTGACTCTGCTCAGGGTCTCTGCTCTCTCACTTGTGGCTCTCGTCTCGCTCAACAAAAACTATGTATATTTAAAACGCTACGCGCCAAAAGACACAGGGTACTCGTCCTCTCCTCTCTCTCTATCTCTCTCTCATCTTTCCTCTCTCTCTCACCCCCTTCTCTTTCTCTCTTCTTTCTTTCCTTTCTCTCATAAACCTTCTCTCTCTCTCTGCACCTACACACTCTCATCTATCTCTAACTCGTCTTCTCCCCATCCTCACCTACTTTTTTTTCTCTCTCTCGCTTCTCGACACACACAACTCTCTCTCTCTCTCTCTTTCTTCTCGCTCTACACACTCTCTCTCCTCTTCTCTGTGAAATTGGTCTCTCCTCTTGAAAAAAAAAAAAATCTCACCACCCATCTCACTCCTCTCTATCTCTCTCTCTGCTTTCCTCGTCTCTCTCTCTCTCTCTTTCTACTCGCTCTCACCACACACTCTACTGCTTCTTCTCTCTCTCTCTTCTTTTCCTCTTCGCTCTCACTACGGGACTACCTCTTTCTTCTCTGCTTTCTTCCCTTTCTCTCTCTCTCTCTCACACACACACTCTCTTTCTCTCTCTCTCTCTCTCTCTCTCTCTCTCTTTCTCTCTCTCTCTCTCTCTTTCTTTCTCTGTTTCTATCTCTCACTATCTCTCTCTCTCTCTCACCCTGTCTGTGCCAATCTCTGAGAGTCTGTCTTTCAGTCTCTCTCTCTCCCTCTCTCTCTCTTCTCTCCGACTTGAAGATAGCCCTCTCTCCAGAAGGATTTCCAGGCTGTCTGGGAGAGGGGGGGGCACTGTGACAATTTGACGTGAAGTGGCTTGATAAATCACCCCTCCATTACTCTGCCTTTAGTATCTGTTTATGCCCTAACAAATTGAAACCCCACTGGCATGGACCTGCCTCTCCAGCCCCCTTCTCAATTAGTTCAAGGTGGGACGAGTTTTGACCCCCCTCCCGAGCCCCATTTCCCCCCCTCCTCTCTTCCCTTTGCCTCTGTGTTTTGTCTCTCCCTGCTGTGGGGGGAGAGAGGTGGACATATGTAAGCAATAAAGCCGAAGGGTCCACATCTACCACAGGCTGGGCGCGAGGAATGCAGAACCGAACTATAAAATAATAACAGGGTGAGGGCTCTAGAGGGTGAACGGAGGGGTGGTGGTGGGGGGTCGGTGGTAAAGGAGAGAAGATAGGTCCATCTGCGCTCCGCACTGACCCCCCTGAGCAGGCTGTTAAAGAGGCGGGCGGCTCTCGGGCAGAGTCGGGTGACTCGTGGGGTTTCGGCCTGGCACAACTTCAAACAGCCGAGTGATGCGGGCCAAAGGGCAGCTTGACCTGAGCGCTAAGCTCCTGCTAAGCCTCTCAAAGCTGGATGGAGGTGGGGGAAAGAGAGAGAGAGAGAGAGAGAGAGAGAGAGAGAGAGAGAGAGAGAGAAAGAGAGAGAGAGACTAATGGGTAAGACAAAGAGAGAGAGAGAGAGCTCGAATGTGTAGAGCGAAGAGTGAGCAGGAAAGAGAATTGGAAGAAAGGAGAAATGTAACCTGCACCACAAGGTATATCATACCAGCAGTCCTCCTCCAGCTCCACATTAGAAAATCAAAGGAAGGAGGGAACGGCAATGAAAGCATTGGCTGTCGACGGCAAATATGGCTCAGTTAAAGTCAGGGGAGCTAACACGCTCACGAGAGACCTCTTTTTATGTAAAACTAATAAATCAACATCCCCAAAAGCCAGTTTAAGCTTGGTTTTCATAATCACCCAAAATAAACTACAATCAGCACAGCGAGACAGACAGTTTAGGTCCTGAGGCGTTTATCAGCTTTAAACATCCCCCCTTTTTTCCCTCCCTTAGAAGCCACCAACTTATTGGGAGCTTGTCAACACACTGACACCATTCTTTCAAATGAGACGCCTTCGCCATGATCACACGCTACGGCAGCTCTCTGTGCTCATGGAAAGTGAGATTTGATCAAAAGGCCTCTTCCGCGCTAATAAAAGGCGTTCGTCAAAAGATCCGCGCTCGACAAAGCTCCGGAGCTCCAGCTACACCGAAGGCCCTGGAACAGCAGCAAGAAGCAGCGTGGATGCTAACGCTAGCGTACATGAAAGGGAAGGCAAAATGAATGAGCAGGTGACAAATGAAGAGAAGGAGGAACAGAGAGAGACAACAAAAACCAAAGAACAACTTTCACAGGACCGGCCTGGAACAGCAGGAAGAAACAACTCAGATGCTAACGCTAAAGCTAAAGTTAGCCTACATAAAAAAGGGGAAGGGAAATGAATCACAACGTGAGTGACAAAAGAAGAGGAAGAATAAAAGGTAGAGAGAGGAAAACAACAGCAGCCATCAGGCTACACCAAAACCAACAAGAAACAACGCAGATGCTAAAGCTAATGCTAATTTATGTTACATAAAAGGGAAGGGAAGGAAAGATGAACAAGCAAATGACAAACAGAGACAAGGGAGCGAGATAAAACAACAGCTATAACTTTGAATAACTTTCAAAGGAGTTGCTAAAAGAACAATGCCCTGTGACAAACAGAACAGATGCTAATGCTGATGCTAATATTAACATAGATACATAGAAAAGGGAAAATGACTTGGCAACAAAGTGACAAATGAAGAGGAAGAATAAAGATAGAAAGAACAAAACAACATCTATTAGGCTAGACCAAAACCTTGGAACAGCAGCAAGAAACAAAACAAATGCTTATGATAATGCTAATGCTAATGCTAATTTTAAGGCATCTGAAGAGAAAGTGGATAAGCAAAGGACAAATCAAGACAAGGGTGAGAGAGAAAAACAACAAAGGACAAACTTAAAAAGACCAGCTGCACCAAAGGCAGACAAACAAACAAACAAACAAAAAAAATAAACAGAAAATGAATCAGCAAATGACACACATAGAGAAGAATGAGGGAAAGAGAACAAAAAACAAAGAACAACGTTCAGAGAACCAGCTACGCTGAAAAACTCTTAAACACAGCAAGGAAGCAACACAGAGGCTAATGCTAACGCTAACAAGCAAAACAAATAAAACTAACATGGAAATTACACATGAAGAGGAGAAAAGGCCTACACCAAAGGCCTTGAGCAGGAGCAAGAAACAGAACAGATGCTAATGCTAATGCTAATGTCATTAAAAGGGAAGAGAAACTGAACCAGGAAGTGACGAACAGAGAGAAACAGAAAGAAAGAGAGAGAACAAATAAACAAATTACAACTTTCAGGGAAAGAGCTACACCGAAGGCCTGGAGCTGCAGTGAGAAACAGCACAGGTGCTAATGCTAATGCTAATGTGCATATAAAAAAAGAGAAAAAGAATGAGCAAATGACAAAAGAAGACAGAAAAGAGAAAAATGACAAGAAGAATGATTTCCAGAGGGCCGGCTACGCTAGAGGCCTGAAACCGCAGCGAGAAATGCTAGCACAGATGCTAACGCTAACGCTAACCCTAGCATACATAAAAGACAGGCAAATAAGCGAAAGACAAATGAAGACAAGGAAAGAAAAAAGGGAAAAAACAACAAAGAACAAGTTTCAGAGGACCAACTGATCTTCTCGGAGGAAGCAGACATATCCCAGAATGCAGCAGGACAGGAAATGCCCACTGAGCACTGTGGGCTCCCCTGTGGGGCCCTGCGCAAGTGGAATGTGTGAAATGAATAGTGACATCATGTTGCTTGGTCAACAAAGCCGAGTGATTGATGAGGACAAGCGGGCAGGGTGATGGCCAGTTGTTGGCCTTCCCCGGGAGATGCCGTTTCCCTCTGACCCCCATGCCGACCCTCTGAAAGGGATAGCGGCGATTCTCCCTCTCTCTCTCTCTCCCTCTCTCTCTGTCTCCTTCTGCCCCCCTGACAGGAATATGATCTTCCAGCTGAAAGCCGGCTAGGCTGCCCCCCTCATGTGTTGGGTTTTGGTGTGTTTTCGGATGAAAGTTTTCCCACACAGAGCCGCGGAGAAGACATCGGTCCTCTATCGTCCCTCTTCGGCGGACACTTCAAACTCCTAAACCAAGACACAACCGCTTTGACTGACGCTCAGCCAACGGCACTTAACAAATATCAGCTGTGTCCTTGAAACGTCAGCGTCCTTTGGTCTAAAGACACACAGCACATTCTGGGAAGCAAGTGTTCTTTGACCATAGACCATGGGAGACCTGTTAGTGCAGCACCATCGGCAGACGGCTGCACCACGCAGGACTACATGCACACAGACCGTTACCACGACTGTCCTTAACACCACGTCACCGTCACCAAAGACTGCAGTGGTGTCGTACCAGACTGTCATGGAGTGACTCAGAATGGCAGCGGGTCATCTTCAGTGACGAGTCCCGCTTTAGTCTTGGTGGAGACGCCCAACGAATCCGTGTGTGGAGGCACCGTGGTCAGCACCAAGGTACTGAGGACCTGGTGTCCCTCCACCTCCACCCCTACCGCACCATCTGCAGGAACTGTGTGAGGATGTTCAAGCTGCATGGGATGGATTATCACAGGACACCATCAGGAACCTCTACAGCTCCATACCGAGACGTCTGGCGTGTTGGGTTAGCGAACACGGCGGCCCGACGCCATACTGAGAGACAGACTTCTGTATGTGTAGCTCAATAAATATTGATCATATCAGTCTAAATTTATCATCAGTTATTGATCCTGGTCACCTTTATCTTGCTTCTTCCTTTTATTCCCCTCATTTACAGTGCAGGCCAGCATTATACAAAGAGATGGGACTGAAAACTGTAAACAAAGATTTCTAAAAAAGTGTAGAAAAGAAGTTGCGATATGATCACAGACTTCATTCAATAAAGTTTCAAAGAAATAAAAACTAAAAACTGTAAAACTAAACAGTAAAAAATAATAATGAATAATAATAATAAAAAATAATAATAATAAAAGTGAAAACAATACTGATAAAGTCAATAAAAATAAATAAAAATAAAGAGCAAGAGCAAGAGAAAAAATTCTAAGAGCAAGAATGATAGATATATGATAAAAATAGAAATAAAAATACAAAAATAAATAAAAAATTAAGTAAAAAATTTATCATTTTTTTCCTTTTTTTTTTTACATTTTACATTTTTTACTTTTTTTTTTTACATTTCATAATAAAACAGCTATTTACATTAGAACAGTGGATTACATTTAGCACTTTGCTGGCACATAATGTTAAAGTACTCTGGTTGGAGGGTCCCCTTTAGGTAAGAGGGGACACTGTGAAAAGGCCCCCTGTGAATTTTGCCCTAGGTTCCCCAACAAACTCTAGAAACGCCATGAATACAAAGGACAGCTGCAGGTTCTTAGTCTTCATAGTGACCTCAGTGTAGTGGGTGCGTGTGTATTCTCAGGGCCATCACACTCGGGTATATACCCTTTAGCTGTTTGAGATCTTCGTGTAAGCTCCATTACAACATACATGACTGTGCTTTTGATTAAAAGGCTAACGTTCAGCCCAGGAGGTGTAAACCTATGAGCAGGTCCTCTCTCGGCCCGTGTGTCCACACTAATGATCATGTATTATGAATTATGTTTTTTGAGAAGAATGCTGACCAAGCAGCGTTTGACTGGAGATCAATGCTATCTGCTGCGATTTGATTACACTAGTACTTCCTATGATGTGTATCGGTGTTCCTCATCCGCCCCTGATGTTACCATTACCTAATGGGATTCGACAGAGTGAGAGGAGCATCAGGTAGACCTCACTCAGCTGTGCGCTAAAGCAACAGAGCACTAGTCTCCAAAGCTCCCTTAATGAGAGGAGGGGGCTCGGGATATTCTCCCAGGTCATGTGATACGGCTGGTAGTGCCCAGCGTGTTTTGATAAGGAAAGTGGAGCTAATGTTGGTGAGACCTCAAACTGAGTGGCCATCTGTCTTCTAGAGAGAGAGAGAGAGAGAGAGAGAGAGAGAGAGAGAGAGAGAGAGAGAGAGAGAGAGAGAGAGACGAAGAGAGAGAGAGAGAGAGAGAGAGAGGAAGAGAGAAAGAGAGAGAGAGAGAGAGAGAGAAGAAGACTCCCGTGGAGAGAGAAGAAGCAAGAGAGAGAGAGTGACAGAGGAGAGAGAGAGAGAAATTTAGATTTAGATAGCGAGAGAGAGACATTTAGAGTGTCTGCCAATTTGGACATTAAGCCTTGGCCTTAATTTGCAAATTAAACCTTTAGCAATTAAAATTTAAATTTAATTTAATTTAATTTTAAAATAAATTTTTGAAATGTAATTTAATTACATTTTTGTAATTTAATTTTAGTATTTTATTTTGTTTTATTTTATTTATGTGACTATATCACATCTATCATGTCCAAGATCTAGAATCATGACATATGCTGCATGTCAAATATTAGCAAAAAACTTAAATATGGATTTTTTTTGTGAATTTTAGTGCAAAATTTCAACATTTTAAAATGTTTAATATTAAATTCCATATACTACATGCACCAATGCTTTTACACTGGCCCTGTTCTCCGCTCTATTTTTCCCAATATGATAAAATCTGACAAAAAACAGTAGCTCACACGCATCATCAAAACAACAGCTGCACCCAGAAGGAGGTGTGGGAGTGCAGGTGTGTTGGGAAGGAAGATAAAGGTGACCAGGATCAATAACTGATGATAAGTTTAGACTGATATGATCAATATTTATTGAGCTACACATACAGAAGTCTGTCTCTCAGTATGGCGTCGGGCCGCCGTGTTCGCTAACCCAACACGCCAGACGTCTCGGTATGGAGCTGTAGAGGTTCCTAATGGAGTCCTGTGATAATCCATCCCATGCAGCTTGAACATCCTCACACAGCTCCTGCAGATGGTGCGGTAGGGGTGGAGGTGGAGGGACACCAGGCCTTCTGGACGTGTGATGCGTTACAACTTCTACAGAGTAGAGGGGGTTTGGGGGCATCTCCGTATTAATGCCTGTGCCTTTAGAATGGGATGTTATAAGAGCTCCTATGGGTGTAGTGTGTAGGTGTCCCTATACTTTTGTCCGTACAGTATAATGACATCTGTCCAGTTGTATCTTTGCCTATTTGTGATCATCACTTTGTATGTCCTTTGTGAGTACGCTTTGTGTGTGTGTGTGGACGGTGTACTCGGTGTGCAGTAGAGGATAAGAGGCACATCTTTCATGTCTGAGCCAAGAGCAGGTAGCTGCTCCATTTAAGAGAAACTGCCACTGGTGATTCTCTGGGCATCATTTCAATTCAGGTTAAAGGAGCCCACTGTGTGTGTGTGGGGTGTGTGTGTGTGGGGTGTGTGCGTTTGGTGTGTGTGTGTGGGGTGTGTGTGTGTGTGTGGTTAGCTTTCTATTATTTCTTTGTGAAACAACATCTAAGGACATCCTTTAGCCGCTGATGAAAAACAATATGGCAGCATATGGCTATTATTTACACGAGCCGTGCAATAACACAACCCTTGAACTGGAAATGGAGGTCCTGTTTCCCCTGTTCCTCTCCCGCTGGAGCTGACGTGAGCCGACACGATTCGTTTAGCCCTGAGCCACTCCGACTGTGTGAAAGGAATAAAACCAAGATGACTTGTGGTTGTCCCGGAGGTCAAGGCCATGGGGAGCAACATTCCCTCCCTCTCTCTCTCTCTCTCTCACTGTCACTCTCGCACTCTCTCTTTTCCATCGTGCCCTAAAACGACCCGTACACACTCATTTTATCATCAGGTTTGCTGCTATCGTTAGCCTCGGCTGATGCCCGTCCTGGTGATGATGTCCGCGGTGATATGGGCATGTGCAGCCAACAAAATCCAATCTGGCCGTTTTCGGTCTTCATGGCCGCGTCCCAGATCAGTGATGAAGGTGCTTCTGGATGGGTTATATATATTTACACGCCTTCAGCTAAGTTTGCATAGCTGAAAATAGTGGTTGAGATTTTCATAACGGCTGGATTCCACCTCAACTTTTAAGCTTAGGTTTGTTTAATAAGCTCACTGGACAAAAAATCAGTCACCTGTGACCGTGACGTACCTAATATCACATAGCACCTGCACGAGCAACAATAACGGCTGAGGCTGGATTGGGCATGGACTGGACAAGTTTCTGGATGTAGCCACATCAATGTTCAGACACTCTCATGTTAAAGGATTGGTCAGGTGGTCCAGATGTGGTGGATGCCTTCCCTGGCACAGTTCCGAGGAGAATTCCCTGTAGACTGGGATTGTATCCACTGCTGGTAGACCCGTATGACCGTACGCTTCCATACACCTGCAGATTCAGCTACTTCCTTCACACTATGGTCTTTGGCATTTTGGATTCCATCACTCACACCCTGCAGGTACTTATAGCCCCATTGCCCTCGTGCAGTGCCACCTGAAGCTACTACCACCTCAAACACACAAGGTGACTTTTTGCCGTTTCCTTTGACGTAATTACTTATTCATTCACTACAAACCAGCTATAAACGAATTCAAAGCCGCATTATGAAGGTAGACTTGTACCCCACATGGCTTTCAAAGCTCTGCTTCGGCTTCCCAGCTAATGTCATAAAGTCAGTTTCCTTCCTTCTCGCAAATTTCACGAAAAACCCTTGTAATGATTATCTTCCAATGTAGTTGCCACAAATTCCCTGGGAGCGATAATAATAGTTCCCACTTTCATACCATGATGTCCTACTGAACTAAAGAACGGCAGCCACTGCATTGAGAGCTAGCATGCATAGCCAAGTACCTTCACACGCTCAATGGAGAGTTCTAGTAACCCAGCTGGTTTGAAGGACAGGGGGCCTAACGTTTGAGGCTCAGCCATCAGACCTGTAGCACAGTAAAAGCCCAGTATGTTGGAAAACCTACAGCTTTATTTAAATAAAGTGTTTGGTGTATGATGACATCATTGGCTCCAGTGCATATAGTACAAAATGCGTCCCCAGGTGTTCCACCTACAGCACTATTCCGAGGAGAATTCCCTGTAGACTGGGATTGTATCCACTGCTGGTAGACCAGTATGACCGTACGCTTCCATACACCTGCAGATTCAGCTACTTCCTTCACACTATGGTCTTTGGCCACGCCCACACATGGAACATTCACAGCACTGTACCACCTAATCTATGGATTCCGTCACTCACACCCTGCAGGTTGTTATAGCCCTATTGCCCTCGTGCAGCTGAAGCTACTACCACCAGCTAGTCCTGCCATTTCCTTTGACGTAAACAAAAACAAATTGGAAGCTGCATTATGAAGGTAGACTTGTACCTGTAAAGCTGTACCTGTGGTTCGTATGGTGTGTTAAGAAAGAAAGTTGAGATGAGTCCACCATGTGCTGTGAAAGTCCCCAAACTGGGCAGCCAAGTCACAGTGACTGTGAAAGAGAGAGAGAGAAAGAGAGCAAGACTGAGAGCGGCCCGATTATCCAAGCCCCCGAGGGTCGTGCACACACGCTCTGGGTGAAAGATGAAAGAGCTTATTAATAGCCCCTGCATTTACATGCCCTAAGTGGATGTTTATGTTGGAATTTGCTGCTTATGTGTGAACATCCAAGGACTGTAAACAGTGCCATTCAGCTCTCATTTCCCTTACATCAGTGATATTGTTTCAACTGTGTGCCGCGCCGGCCACAGTTTAAAAAACATCGTTTGGGGCATTATCTTTTAAGTGGTTCCACAGCAAGGGCTCCCGGGGGCCGGTAATCAAGTCAATGCAACAAGACCAACCGCTCCCCCACCCACCCCCCACGAAAAAACCCCCTCGCTCTCACAGCCCCTCTGTCTCTTCACGTTACAATGACTTTTCTGTAAATACGCAGGAAAGGAGAGAGGGAAAGAGAGAGAGAGAGAGCTACTGCAGAAGCCTAAACCGCTCCGACGCCTTGCACATCACATGGGGGCTCCGCTACAAATTAAGACTAATCTAATCTAACTACAGAACTGACAACCACGGAACAACACTCGACGGCAGCGCCCGCAGTGGAATACTTGAATACAGGCTCCTGTTTTCTGACAGCCACCGTAAGTCTTAAAACAGCTCCAGGAACGTTGTAAACCGTGCTTTCACAGTGCAACGAACCCCACATGGCTTTCAAAGCTCTGCTTCGGCTTCCCAGCTAATGCCATAAAGTCAGTTTCTTTCCTCCTCGCGAGTTTCACGAAAAAACTTTTTCCTGATTATCTTCCAATGTAGTTGCCGCAAAATCCCCATGAACTGAAGGACGGCAGCCACTGTATCGAGAGCTAGCATGCATAGCCAAGTACCTTCACACGCTCAATGGAGAGCGCTAGTAACCCAGCCGGTTTGAAGGACAGGGGCCCTAATGTTTGAGGCTCAGCCATCGGACCTGTAGCACAGTAAAAGCCCAGTATGTTGGAAAACCTAAGCTTTATTTAAATAAAGGGCTTGGTGTATGATTGCCTCCAGTGCATATAGTACAAAATGTGTCCCCAGGTGTTCCACCTACAGCAGGTTAGCACACCCATACACCAGTACAGCGACCACTCACACCCGTGGGTCCACCTACTTGTACTTATACTACACTGACCATATAGGAACTCTCTGACTCTCTGTGTGCTGTCACTTACAGTGTTACAGACTGAAGTCCATCTGTTACCCTGTTCTTCAGGGGGACCACAGGACCACCACAGAGCAAGTATGATGGGGGTGGTGGATCTCTTTCAGAACTGCAGGGACACTGACTCTCCTGGACATCTCAGCGTTACCGGTGGACTAAGAATCGCCCACCAACCAAAGCTATCCAGCCAGCAGTGTCCTGTGGGCAGTGACCTGTGGGCAGTGTCCTGTGGTCAGCGTCCTGTGGCCACTGGTGAAGGACTAGAGGATGACCAACACTGCACTGTGCAGCAGCAGATGAGCTATCGTCTCTGACTGTCCATCTACAAGGTGGACCAGCAAGGTAGGAGTGTCTAATAGAGTGGACAGTGAGTGGACACAGTGTCTGATCCAATCACACCAGCACCACACGCACCTCTGGGGGTCCTGACCATTGAAGAAGAGGGTAATACAGTATACAGAGAAACAGTGAAGCTGATTTAATGGACAATGCATGTAGATGCAGAGGTATTCATGATAAAGTGACCGGTTGCTTGTATTAATATACTGAAGATGTTCTTTGTAGAACTGTAAAATGTGGTACTGGCCAACTGGGTCAGGCATAAGCCTAAAGTAGACCTCCATGATCAAAGAATCATATGTAATGACTGGAAGTTCCAGAGCTATATTTGCCAATCATTATATCCCAGTTAGTTCCCACCCTGCAATGTGATTGGCGGCGTTCTATTGGTGCCAATGTAGCCCGAAAAAGGCCACAGACTGGCATTTAGTATAAGCAATAGTGGCTTTAAGGATCGATTTGACCAGTTGTGCCCCCGGTTGGAAGCCTAGAGCCCAGTTTATGACAGAATAGCAGTAAATGGAGACACACTCCTCGCCGCACATACATACGTCCTGTCCTCGCGGGCTCCTTTTATTGGACAGATATAAAATTAACAACAGTCAGGAGCTCGAATGGTGAGCCAGTTCCCCTTCCAGCAGAAATTTCCAATTTGAGGTCAGCTGTACGCTCCCATAAAACTTTACAGGCCTGCTTAAAGAAGAGCTGCCACTTTACAAGAAACAAACTTTCCTAATTAATCACCAAATTAATAACCCCGGCTCTGCTACGGCTGCACCAGCCATTTGCAAGTTCCCATTAAAAGCGGGGCCGGCAAAGCCGGGGCTAATGGCTATTGACATAAATCAATAAAAGGACCACAGTGAAAATTTTTCCCTTGCTGGGCCTACTAATCAGGGGAACTGTAAAAACACAATGTGCACCCAAAGAGAAGTGACCTAGCCCTGGTGTTAAAACTTTTATACAGCCGTAGCGTGCAGGTTTAAGGACTTGTCAAATGGGGGAAATGTGCTATGCAGGCAGCCTGGATGACGACTGGCTGGTGGGACGGCAGGCCCGCTGCCCGGGCTATAGGAGCTCTAGGCATGCAGACTGTTTTAGAGACCTATTATGTGCCGGACACAGGAAGGAGGGTGTTAACAGCTGGGTTGACAAGCTACTGTCTGACCCCAGGCGGAACGGCGCTGGCAGAAGGTTCAGATGTAGAATTCCATCCTGGAGTGTTTTGGAGTGTTCTTTGAGAGTTTAAAGGCAACGAGGCCTTTGTTCTGTGATCCATCAAAGGGATGTTGGTGGGGTTTTGTTGGGGGGCTATGTTTGGAATGTTTGATCCAGGTCTATATTTAGGGGAAGTGATAGGAGAAGAGTTGGGGACATCGGTGAAGTCATCATAGCTGGAATGCTTCCGCTGAGCTGATGAGTTGACAGGAAGATGGTGGGGTTGGGCTGGGTGGGTGTATCGGGCAGGTGGGCCTATGTTTATTCCCATTCCGATGGAGCAAATATAATAATAAGCTGGTGGTGATCGGAATGGTTTTGACTTGATCAGGAATGCATCCAACAATTACTCCAACTCAGTGCTTCCTTTGAACAGGGACAAAGCAAACCGCAGCCACGGAATTCCGCATGCTGATCCTGATCTTAATGAGTCGCTTAGGAACATTCACCCATTAGAGAACTCAGCTTGGAGCTGCAGTTTAGTGATGCTTACTATTCAACAGAGCGCTAATTATACAATAGCTGTTTTGGGCCGAGTGATTGATTGATTGAAACCGCCAAGGAGGACACACTAAAGGCCTAGGAGACTTTCCACTGTGGTCCCATCTAGCAAATCCAACAACATGCAGCAGATGTAGTATAGCATATATGTCACCATAATACACTCATCATCAAAACAATAGTGGCACAAACAGCTACACCTAGAAGGAATCAACCGACAGGAACGAAACTTGGTGGGGAGGTTGGATATTGTGAGACATGCATTTGACCCAACAGCCACGACTACAGACATCCAGCAAGCAGTGGTGTCCTCCATGAGTTGTCCCGTTAGTGCAACACCATTGGCAGACGGCTGCACCACGCAGGACTACATGCACACAGACCGTTACCACGACTGTCCTTAACACCACGTCACCGTCACCAAAGACTGCAGCGGTGTCGTACCAGACTGTCATGGAGTGACTCAGAATGGCAGCGGGTCATCTTCAGTGACGAGTCCCGCTTTAGTCTTGGTGGAGACGCCCAACGAACCCGTGTGTGGAGGCACCGTGGTCAGCACCGAGATGAACGGTTTGGTGTCACACGTACAGAAGGCCTGGTGTCCCTGCACCTCCACCCCTACCTCACCATCTGCAGGAACTGTATGAGGAGGTTCAAGCTGCATGGGATGGATTATCACAGGACTCCATTAGGAACCTCTACAGCTCCATACCGAGACGTCTGGCGTGTTGGGTTAGCAAACACGGCGGCCCGACGCCATACTGAGAGACAGACTTCTGTATGTGTAGCTCAATAAATATTGATCATATCAGTCTAAATTTATCATCAGTTATTGATCCTGGTCACCTTTATCTCCCTTCCCCACACACCTGCACTCCCACACCTCCTTCTGGGTGCAGCTGCTTTCTTGATTGGTTAAACGGTTATCTAAACCCTCAAAAACTGGTGACCATTTTAAGACTTCCTGGTAACCCAGCAACACAAACTTGCAGCTGCAAGTGTGCTGACCCACTTCACTTCTAAAACAAGGAGGAGCCAGATCTATGGAGCTTCTTCTGGTCGAATAACTAAGGCCATCTTATTACATTCCTTTACTGGACAGATTTGACATTACAGTTTAATTCTAATGGTGATTCAAAATAAGAGAGAATGAAACAGAAGTGAAACAACTTCCAGGAGGCCGCACGTGGAGGGAAGACAGATTAAGAGAGGCACAGAGAGGAGGAAGAAAGAGAAGGAAAGTAAATAAGTAAGTAAGGGAGAGATAGAGAGAGAGTATCATGGGTGGAGTGCGAGATAAAAGCAGCAGGGATTAGGCTCCAGTATCAGAGATTAGCTCCAGTTTGTTTCTCTGCTCTGAAGCTCAGTGGGGTTCTGTTCTTTAGACCAGAAAACCATACGAGGAGTCAAGTGTGTGTGTGGGTGTGTGTGGGTGTGTGTGTGCGTGTGGGGGGTGGGGGGTGGTGTGGTAAATTAGAAGCTACAGTAATCAGTAGCCTGCCGTGTACATGTCCGAGTTCCCTCAGTGCACCAGAGATGAGAGGTGAGATGGGAGAAAAAGAGAGTGAGTGAGAGAGAGAGAGAGAGAGAGAGAGAGAGAGAGAGAGAGAGAGAGAGAGAGAGAGAGAGAGAGAGAGAGAGAGAGAGAGAGAGAGAGAGAGAGAGAGAGAGAGAGAGAGTGAGAGAGAGAGACAGAGAGAGAGAGAGAGAGAGAGAGGGAGAGAGAGAGAGAGAGAGAGAGAGAGAGAGAGAGAGAGAGAGAAGGAGAGAGAGAGGGAGAGGAGGGAGAGGAGGGAGAGGAGAGAGAGAGAGGGAGAGAGAGTGAGTGAGAGAGAGAGAGAGAGAGAGAGAGAATGAGAGGGAGAGAGAGAGAGAGGGAGAGGGAGAGAGAGAGAGAGAGAGAGGGAGAGAGAGTGAGTGAGAGAGAGAGAGAGAGAGAGAGAGAGAGAGGGAGAGACATTTAAAAAGAGAGAGAGAGAGAGAGAGGGATCAGAGAGAGTGGAGCTGGAGAGAGAGAGAGAGAGAGTGAGTGAGAGAGAGAGAGAGAGAGAGGGAGAGAGAGAGAGAGAGAGAGAGAGAGGGAGAGAGAGAGAGAGGGAGAGAGAGAGAGAGATGTGTTCTTTACCCCTTAATTAAAAATGGCCTGATGAGCTCTAAGGGTAGCACCACTAATCAGGGCGCTGACTGCAGTGGTACTGCTGGACAATTAAATAGGGCAGAGTGTGTGTGTGTGTCTATGTGTGTGTGTGGGTGTGTGTGAATGTGTGTGTGTGTGTGTGTGTGTATGTGTGTGTGTGTGTGTGTGTGTGTGTGTACGCGTATGTGCCTGTGTGTGTGTGTGTGTATGTGTGTGTGTGTGTATGTGTGTGTGTGTGTGTGTGTGTACGTGTATGTGCCTGTGTGTGTGTGTGTAAGTGTGTGTGTGTGAGTAGGTGTATGTATTGCTGGTTGGGTGGACAGAGAGGATGGTATACAGTGAAGAATGTTAAACGCACCATTTTCAGATATTGATTATTATTGTTATTAATTAATAATATTATTATTAGATATTGACACATTATTATTACTGTGTAATCATTTTCATAACCATCATTGCATTTTTCCGTATTTTTCCGTAAATGTCCGATATACAAAATTGCCACCACCCCCACACCCAAAATCAGTTCGCATAATGGTAGCGATTTCGAAGACATGTCACTCACACATGACCACGCCCCCCATCCTTTATTTTCATTTCTAAAAGGTGGCAACCCTATCTGGACATCTTCTGAATCTATTATCCTTCTGGGATGCAGGGGGCGCTACAGCCTATCCCAGCACTCATTTGGTAGAATGCAGGAAACACCTTGGACAGGCTGCCAGTCCATCACAGGACGGACACATGGACATACACACTTATACCTAGGGGGACCATTTAGCATCTCCTGTTCACTTGGCTGCATGTCTGCGGAGGAACCACAGACCACCCAGAGGGGGAAACCAACGTAGGGAGCACATGGAAGCTCCACACAGAATCGAGCCCCAGCCAGAAATCGAACCCAGGTCTTCTAGATTTAAAGCAAACATGGTCGCCACCTTGACCTGCTGGACTCTCACACAAACATGTTGAGTTTAATAAAGGGATATAGTAGTTGGGGTTTACCTTATGGTGTATATAGAGCACAGGTGGATCAGTGCAGAGTAGTACAGGTACACCAGGAGCGCTCATGAGGTAAGCACGAGGCCTGCTTTCAGTCCACACGTCTTCGGTGTAGACTGACCACTCGCCACCCTCACCGTAGAAACCCAGGGCTCTCTGCAGCTTCCTCCCTACAAAGTCAAAGCACAGGTCAGTCAAGACGCAGCACGGGGTGCACAACCGGCTGAAGCTAACGGAGAGGCAGCAGGAACTTACCCGAGTCACGCAAATAAAATGGCATGGAATTCGGATGGAGAGTAAACACGGTGCTAACCGGAGAGACCGTGGAATATCCTGTGTGGACAGTATTACTTACCTCCCCCTCTGCCCTGCTCCTACACTGCTTGTGTGCGCACGCCTGTGATGTGTAGCCTCGCTCTGAGCGGTGTACAATAAACACAACCTCCGGCCTCCTCCAGAGCGAAGGCCTACAAACCTCCGCCTGCCCCAGAGCACACCCAGAGCAGCTAAACATCCAAAACATCCTCCCCTCTCATCTCCAGCTCTCCTCCACGCCTCCTCTGCAGTGGGAGACATTAATGCACGTGGCCCGGTGGACGGAGAGCGAAAGTACCGTAGAAGGTGATTCATTATAAAGGTGTTGACTTGAATTTCTGCCCTTTGGGATGGAGGAGTATGTATGTGCCAGGGTGGTTTATTACAGGGTCCTTAATAGAACCAAAAAAACAACAACAAGGGTTGAGTGGGAACGCATGGACGGATATAAAACAAACCAGGAGCAGGAATAAATCAGGGATCTGGACTGAGGAGACAGTGTCAACATCAACCGTGCATGACGGAGCTGGGCCCGCAATAGGGGCTGAAAGGGAATAAAAACGAGTTGGCGGAGCCATGAACAGACACACAGATGGGTGGAGCACCAACAAAAAAAGCAACCACATGCAAACATGGTATTGGGTTTTCCAAAGTCATGTGATATCGTAAACTGCATGGGTTGACGGAGCTGGGCCGCCAATAGGAGGGCTATGAAGGCACACTGAGAATCAGACTGATGACAAGGGGCGGAGCCATGAACAGATTTCAGGTGTGGGGTGTACACAGATGGGTGGAGCAACAATCAAAACAGAAGCACATGGCACGGACGGACATGTTAAACATGTTATTGGTTTCCAAGTCATGTGATATCATGTCCTGTTTGGCGCATGTCCTGTTTTCCATCACTGTCTGAGGAACATGAAGTCCAAGAAGGATTGTAAAGGGCCATATAGCCTGCACCAGTCAATGATGTGTTTAGGCAGACCAGTGGACCCCACCCGGGTCATGAGAAAACACCCCGCACCAGTATGGAACCAGAACCGCCAGCATGCATCTAGAGTAGAAGACATTCCAGATGCATGCGTTAAACTAGGGCTGGACCCGAATTTTGTCAGTGGAATCGGATGCGCCCGTCCTGGCCGACGATTCGACTATCCGTTTGTTTTTTTCTCCGTGTACATTATCTAGTAATCAGTAAATCAGTCTGCATACGGTTCAGACCTGATCCCCTCCTCATTTAAAAGTCAGCAGAGTCACAGGAACATATTTCTAACCTAAAAGAGGCGGGGCTTATGATGATCGATCTGAACTGGATCCTTTAATTACAGAGTACAGCGTCGGGCAGCAGCTCGTACTTATCGTTGCTGTCCAATGAAAAACATGTATCTCCATTTTTGACGATTTTGACTTTTATGTATCATTCCAACACATTGGCTGCTGTTTACACTGTGTGTGAATTTCATGATGAATGGACCAACAGAAATGGCCCAAAGATCGCCTGGAATAATTCTGGTTCCATTGACTTGCATTAGAATTAAACTGGGTTTTGGCCTCTCCTGTAAAAATGCTAATTTGGAGATACATGTTTTTCTTTGGACAGCGACATTATGCTAAACATTAGCGCTTATAGCTTATAGTCTTATTAATTTCACTTCTAACAGCTTCTTCAGTACGATGGCCCTTCGTCTTCCATCTCTCATAAATAACGAGCTGCTAAATAAAACTAAATTAGTCCATATTTAAATTATTTTTAGATAAAAAGTAGAATGGTAGACCTGAAACCGTTTAATTATATTACCTGTGCAGAAATTGTTATCTCTCGTTTATCGGCAGGCGTATTAGTGACTGTACTTATCTTTAAATATAAATAATCTTAGCTGTAGACGAATAAATAAACGTATCTGTAATTTAGGTTCTAAAATAACAGAGTTTTAATAAAACAAACGTCTCCAGTCCGTTTTTCCTTCACCGCAAACAGCCGTTTGTCTAAAACGAAAGCCAGCTCCCTCATTTGGAGCAGTGTTGGACGTCTGACTAAATGACGAGCAGAATTCGGTTTAATTTGTTCGGATTCTCTTCTTCAGAAGCTCCTCCTCTCTCTCTTAGACATCGTTCCTCCCGTGTTTCTCAGCTTCACAGCTTTAGCTTCCTACAGTAGCGAAATGCCAGCACATGTCGTCACGTGGATTTAATTTTTTAGCAAGCGTGCATCTCAGCCCCTTTTAATAATTATTAAAATATTTGTTGACTTCTAGAGGGCAGCGCTAGATTAAACATAAATATATACTAATAGAAATGAGAGCGTCCAGCTGATCCAAGCCATGGTGCATAGACGGAAAGTCTAGAGTCCAGAAGTTTTGTTGCTTGTGTTAAAGACAATCCAAACTGGCTCATAGGAGTGAAGAACAGAAACCCGGACCTGCCTGTAGACCTGCCTAGCCACTGAAGTTGAGGGGAGATTATTTTTGGGCAGCTCGTCACTTTAGGGCCACAGTATGGCCCCTATATAGAAGCTGGACCATTACCCTGAATCTGGAACAGCATTATTGCTGAGGATGAAGATGAGAAGAAGCCCCATATCTCCATCACATGGCATGTGTGGAGATTCTATTATGGCTCAGGTCCCTCTTCCTCTCCTCCTCTATGGCAGTGCTGCCCCGACTCTATGCCATCCTGTAATTTGCTGATTTGCACGCATGTCAGAAAGCCAGAGCCAGCTCAACAAAGTGGAAATGACAAAGTCAGGGGAAAGAAAACAGACAATAAGGTGCAAATTCAAATGGAAGAGGAACGACAGTGAGTCATTCACTCCCTCCACTCCATTTCTCCTTCACTCCCCCTGATTGTGTCCATCAAACACCAACTCCCACAATTCCCTTTTCCCCATTTCTCCATTTGTAACAGGCACATTAGGACCAGGCCCTGTGTGTATGTGTGAGTGTATGAGCGTGTGGATTTGTACTGACAGCAGCATGTGTGCCATCCGTCTTGCAGGCCACAGTTGGAGTAGTGTGTGTGCACAGGGGGGTTTGAGGATAAGGGTGATTAGGCCCAGCTCAGGCAGCCATCTCCACCATTATCAGCACCTCACTGCTGCAATCTGTCTCTCTTTCAGGCTTGTGGCCCGCAAATACCTACAGTGCCTCATTTAAAGGGGAAAAAGACACAGAGAGAAACATAGAGAGACGTAGGCTGACAGATAGACGTCTATTCTATACATCCTGCAAATGTATGCTATATATATATGTATATGAATTAGCCACCTAATGGGTGGTGGCTCCCGCAGACGCAGGGAGCATGCAGGATGAAGGGTTAGGAGGGATCCATAGCTGAGAAGAGTTTATAAGAAACTGTATATTATTAAAACTAATATAAATAATGTATCTTGAAGAACTGCTTCATTAAGTGGTTATGTATCCTGCACACACACACGCTACCGAGGCCTTATCGATCTCTATAAAGGGAGGCAGCCATGCCTGCTGCGCTGCCTTGCTGGCGGGACGTAAAACGTTGCCAGGAGAAAAGAAACACATTTTCTGGGTGTCAGGCAGGAAATGTGGCGTAGTCACACCGTAAAGCACCGCCTTCGGTTCGCCAGTACACAGCTCAGCTTTAGATTACCACATATACACCCACTGATCATGATAAACGCGTGCCTACAGACCGAGCGCACTTAGATCAGGAAAAGAGACGGAATAAACACTGATCCACACCGCGCTGTAGCGGCCGGGTGAGGTCATATCTAGAAATAATTTAGCTACGGAAATACATACGGTTTATTAAACCTAAGATTCAGACATGCATGAGCGTGAGCTTAAATAGATATATAAGGAATCCAGGTGTCCAGTGGGTGAAATATTGGGCTTAATGGGGGCTTAACAGGGAAGCGACATCATTTACTCAGAATATTTTATCAAAAAATAAAAAATAAAAAACACATTTTGAATTTGTTGAAAGCATAGATTGCTTAGCATCCATTTCATTTATCTGTTCATTTAATTAAAGTTTTTTTTATTATTATTCATTTAGTTTTTATTTGTTTGTATATATATATATATGTAAATGTATTTATGTTATTGAATTAATTTATTTTTACATTATTTGTCTTTATTACTGTTATGAATTAATATTTTTTATTTGACTTTTTTACCTTTTATTTTAAATATTTCTTTGCCTATTAATCCTTCGGTTGAAATCTTATTAGTTGTTTAATTATCTTGCTCTTATTTTACTTCACCTCTGCTTGATCAAATCATCTTCATTATTTTCTCCACCAGATTAAATTTAATAAATAAAAAAAAAAATAAAAAAAATTAATCAGTTGAAGCTGTAACTGTTTGGCTGCACTGAATGAGGGTCACCCTCCATGTACTTCCTTG
The DNA here is from genome assembly GCA_024036415.1 of Prochilodus magdalenae. NCBI lineage: Eukaryota > Metazoa > Chordata > Actinopteri > Characiformes > Prochilodontidae > Prochilodus > Prochilodus magdalenae. The sequence goes on from JAMWET010002650.1 coordinate 222,072, forward strand.
TAAAAAGTAATGGTTGATTAATTGATTGATCATTGGCACCATGGTTATTAATATTTGGTTATACCTTGGTTAGCAAAAGTAGCAGCATTCTATATGCAGAGGAAGACTGGAGAACACCTGCTGAGGGATCTTCTCCTCCATGCGGATCGCTTGCAGTTCCACAATATTCCTGGGTTTCCACTAATGGACTGCCCTCTTCGGTACACACCCCAGGTCTTCAGCTGAGCTGGAACCTGGACACTGAGATGACTAGTGCAGAACTATTTTGGTGTTCCTGCAGCTCGTTCCATGTGGCTACTGGTGCGATGGTGGAGCCTCCACCTACAGCCAACCTTCAGCCCTCTGGCAGAGGCTACAACGTCCCGCTACTTAGTGGATTCATTATGTCATGGATTGTCATAACAGTTTCTGGATCAGAAGCAGCAAAACAGTAGCACCAATGATCCACCACCACACCTGACAGGAGATCTTCAGCGTCTGCAGCTCAGAAATCACGATGATGGAGAGCATGACTCGAAAACTGGCCTCATCTGACCACATCACACATCTTCAATCTCAGATCCACAAAACACTGTGGTTAATCCAGGTTTAGATGCTTAAACTGTGGTTAATCCAGGTTTAGATGCTCAGACTATGATTAATCCAGGTTCAAATGCTCAAACTGTGGTTAATCCAGGTTTAGATGCTCAGACTATGATTAATCCAGGGTTAGATGCTCGGACTGTGATTAACCCAGGTTAAGACACTCGGACTGTGATTAACCCAGGTTTAGATACTCAGAGAGTGATTAATCCAAGTTTAATCTGGGTTTAGATGCTCAGGCTGTGATTAATCCAGGTTTAGAAATACTCAAACTGTTATTTAATCCAGGTTAAGATACTCAAACTGTGATTAATCCAGGTTTAATTCAGGTTTAGATGCTTAATATGTGATTAATCTAGGTTTAGATGCTCAAATTGTGGTAAATTCAGGTTCAGATGGTCAAACTGTCGTTAATCCGGGTTCAAATGCTTAGACTCTGATTAATGCAGTCTTAGATACTCAGGCTGTAATGTAATCAGTGTTTAGACACCAAAACTGTAGATAATCTAGGTTCAGATACTCAGACTATGATTAATCCAGGTTTAGATACTCAGACTATGATTAATCCAGGTTTAGATACTCAAACTGCAGATAATCCAGGTTTAGATATCAGACTATGATTAAACCAGGTTTAGACACTCAGACTATGAGTAATCCAGGTTTAGATACTCAGACTATGATTAATCCAGGTTTAGATACTCAAACTGCAGATAATCCAGGTTTAGATGCTCAAACTGCAGATAATCCAGGTTTAGATGCTCAAACTGAAGATAATCCAGGTTTAGATATCAGACTATGATTAAACCAGGTTTAGACACTCAGACTATGAGTAATCCAGGTTCAGATACTCAGACTATGATTAATCCATGTTCAGATACTCAGACTGTGATTAATCCAGGTTTAGATATCAGACTATGATTAAACCAGGTTTAGATATCAGACTATGATTAAACCAGGTTTAGACACTCAGACTATGAGTAATCCAGGTTTAGATATCAGACTATGATTAATCCAGGTTCAGATACTCAGATTGTGATTAATTCAGGTTTAGATACTCAAACTGCAGATAATCCAGGTTTAGATACTCGGACTGTGATTAATCCAGGTTTAGATGCTCAGACTGTAGATAATCCAGGTTTAGATGCTCAAACTGAAGATAATCCAGGTTCAGATACTCAGACTATGATTAATCCAGGTTTAGATACTCAGACTATGATTAATCCAGGTTTAGATACTCAGACTATGATCATCCCAGGTTTAGATGCTCAAACTGAAGATAATCCAGGTTTAGATATCAGACTATGATTAAACCAGGTTTAGATACTCAGACTATGATTAATCCAGGTTCAGATACTCAGACTATGATTAATCCAGGTTTAGATACTCAGACTATGATCATCCCAGGTTTAGATGCTCAAACTGCAGATAATCCAGGTTTAGATATCAGACTATGATTAATCCAGGTATAAATAATAACATCATAGTTACAGATACCGAATCTTGAGAGAGAGACCTGGACTGATGATGCTGAGACGGTTACCTATAATTTAAACTATATTACATTAGACAGCCAGCTTTCAATATATATAACGTACATCTGGTAGCATGATGGCGGCCCCCTGCATGAGGCTCCTGAAAGGCTAGGGCGGAGTTTTGCACTACACTGCACATGCACAGGGATAAATAAATGGATGTGTGTGCTTCTGCCACCACTGAAACGCTGGTGTACTCCTGGAAAAAGTGACGGCGGCCATGTGGCTCGTTTTAACCCCAGCCCACACAAACACATGTTGATTACAAAAATAAACAAACCACACTGATGTTGTTTTGGCTTTTATCCCCTCCAACGAAACACAGAAATAACACCGACCCCAAATGTTGGAATCTAAGAGCCCTGTGATCTGCAGCTCTGACTTCACACCATATGTGTGTGTGTGTGCGTGTAGCAACATCGGTACTGTAGTGAGGTCAGCCTCCGCATGCGTGTGCAGGGCTATTCCTGACTTTACAGCATCCAGCCTCTATCATTAGCATCTAAAAACAACTTCTCTTCAAGCGCAGGAACCAACGCCAGCCATGCATGGAGGCGAAAATGAGAGTGCGTCGTGTTAAACACTTCGCATTGTGCAGGCCGCTTCCTCCCTAATAGCATATTATAGAACACAGGGGTGGGATGGGACGGTGTGCCTTGGGAACGCTTTCTGCTGAGGGCAAACTGACCCCAGCTCCTCAGGCCATCCTCAAACCTCTTCACCCTGGACCTGATGGGGGCGTTTCAGGTTTTCACACTTGTCCCAAATACTTGAGTCCGCACCCGGGACTGAGTTTGGGCTAGTGTTGGGGGAGGGGTTATTACCGCATGGCTGCTTTCACACAGAAAGAAGCTGTGGAGCGATTGTGCCACTGCGTATGCCACTTTTGGGCATGTAGGTTCCCAAATCGGTAGGAAAGAAGCTTCATCCGTTGGGATACAAGCACTCAAGCTTTGCTCTCAGTCCAAGCCCATATTACAGCGGCCTTGCTCCAGTCCTAGTCCCAACCCTAGTCCTAGTCCCTGCCTCATAAACAATATAGGTTTATTAGGCCTATACTGATATGTAGTAGAGATACACTGGACTGTCATACGGTTCGGCTTGCAATAGGGAAGCGATATCTTCCACCTGCTTGTAGAGAACCCCAAACTACTAAATCCAGAAGGACCGAAGATTGGATCCCAATGTTCCAGAGTTGGAACCCTGCGTACTTTGTTACCCTCTTGGTCAGTGGTCTCTCAGTTGGGCATGGACTGGACAAGTTTCTGGATGTAGGCCACACCAACGTTCGGACTCTATTGCATCAAAGAATTCCGCGATTGGTGGATGCCTTCCCTGGCACAATTCCGAGGGGAATTCCCTGTAGACTGGGATTTTATCCACTGCTGGTAGACCCGTATGACCGTACGCTTCCACCTGCTGGTAGACCCGTCTTTGGCCACGCCCACATGCAGTCCCTCCTTTTAGCCAATCATTAACATTTGCTCTGGAGCGTTTTCCACACATGGAACGAGACATTCCCTGCACTGTAGCACCTCTTCCCAATCTATGGATCCCGTCACTCACACCCCACAGGGATATATAGCCCCATAGCCCCTCGTGCAGCGCCATCTGCAGGAGCCTGGAGGTACTACCACCTTAAACACACAAGGTGAGCTCACATTGCCCCTCTAAAGGTTTTGAGGTGTAACAGTTTTTGTTATGTTGAATGTAAAGAACCTGTTTATTGTTATTTTAGTTTTATAATGATTTAATGTTTATAAAATGAAGAGGAGACTTTTTAGGAACTTTTGTTTAAGAGTGCACTTTGTATCACACCCTTATTCACCCCTATTCGGTTCAGATCTGAATACATCTGAAGCACGGAACAGGTAGAGACTGGGATTACACCTCAGGCTCTAGCAGAGAGACAGATCATATTCAGAGTCGTGGCAGGGTTTACCTAACGTGAACGCACGCCGAGCTCCACTTTTCTCTTCTTCTCTCTTTTGAAGTGGAGGGCAGGAAGCAGTGGAGGGGTAGAGGCCGTTCCCCCACAGAGTCTGGACCTCAGCCCTTGAAGAACGAGTGCAGGAGCACTCCATCCCTCACAACTTCTCCTCCTTCTGTCCAACCCCGGGAGGTAGAATAAAGGATGTATCCCACTGTCACAGAGAGAGAGAGAGAGAGAGAGAGAGAGAGAGAGGGAGAGAGAGAGAGAGAGACAGAGAGAGAGAGGGAGAGAGAGAGAATCAGAGATACAGAGAGAGAGGGAGAGAATCAGAGAGAGAGAGAGAGAGACAGAGGGAGAGAGAGAGAGAGAGAGAGAGAGAGAGAGAGAGAGAGAGAGAGAGAGAGAGAGAGGGAGAGAATCAGAGAGAGAGAGAGGGAGAGAATCAGAGAGACAGAGAGAGAGGGAGAGAATCAGAGAGAGACAGAGGGAGAGAGAGAGACAGAGAGAGAGAGAGAGAGAGAGAGAGAGAGAGAGAGAGAGAGAGAGAGAGAGAGAGAGAGAGAGAGAGAGAGAGAGAGAGAGAGAGAGAGAGAGAGAGAGTGAGAGAGAGAGAGAGAGAGAGAGAGAGAGAGAGAGAGAGAGAGAGAGAGAGAGAGGGAGAGAAAGAGACAATGATAGAAATACAGTAATAACAGAGAAAGAGAGAAAGGAAGATAGAAAGATAGAAGAAAGAAGTAGAGAGAAAGAGAATAGAGAAATATAAGAGGAGAGAGGGGGAGTAAAATAGATAGGTAGTTAGATAGATAGATAGATAAATAGACAGATAGACAGAAAAAAAGAGGGTGGGAAAGAGAGGAGAGGGGGTGATGGGTTGGATGAGAAAGGGGTGCAGCAGAATCAGTTTCAGTCTCATCCTGACTACACTCTTTCACCATCACTTCATCCATTCATCTGCTCCATGTCCTCAGCATGGCCTTACACAGGAAGGACAAGACATCAAGACACACACCTCTCTCCCTCTCCCTCCCTCCCTCTCTTATTCTCTCCCCATCTCACCCTATCTCACTCCATCTCTCCCTCTCTCTCCATCTCTCCTCCACCCAAACATATCAGGTTCGGTTTTCTCCCGACTCAGCGCTCCAGAGTTGCTGACGGTCATTGAGAAAAACAGCCACAAAGAAGCAGTGAACACTTCACCCCGGTCTCCAACAGGACCCTCGGTTACGTAGACGCCGCGTGTATCCGAAAGAGAAAAAAAACATCAAAACAACAAAAAAGGGAAAGAAAAACAGGAGCTTCATATTTATATCCTTATTTTCCCACAAGAAGAAATTACCTTCGGTCATCATGTCTATTTTCGGCGCTGTGCGAGCGTGGCCATTGTTCCGAGAGGCAAATGTTACTTTCATCATTTAGCCGAATGTCGTAATTGTGTCAGTGTGACAATGAGAGGAAATCATTAGTCAGGAGCTGTGGCAGACAGTGGGCAGACGACTCCAGCTGATCCTGGACCAGCAGTCTGGGCACACACTGGGCAGTTGGAAACACAGGGTCATATGGCACTGGCTACAGTGGGCATCAGTGTTTAGGCGGATCACTGAATGCATGTGGTTCTTATTGCACGGATGAATAGCACCACCATCAATCTGACCTTCCAGATCACTGATACGGGACTATAACAAATAGTGTTTAAGTGTTAATCTGCCTGACCAGCGTTTGGTAAGCTTGCTTACATTACCCAACACAGCCATTTCATTAGGTGGAGCCCACCTCCTCGTATCTACACTCAGTCCAAGGAATCAGCTCCACTGACCATATAGGAGCTGTTGCAGACTGTAGTCCAGCTGTTTCTCTGTATCCTGAGCCAGTGCCCTTATCCAGAGCGGTTATTCATACTACAATAGGCCAACATGGTGTTAGGGGTCTTACCCAAGGCCTCTAATGGATGTAGCCCAGCATATAGTTAACTAGACCAGCAGTCGAACCCCCATCTCCACATGGGGGTGGTAGCTCCCTGGAAAGTATTAGTGTTATCTGCTAGCCACACCAACCACTGTTCTTCAATGGTCAGGACCACCACAGTGCAGGTATTACGTGGGTCGTGGGTCATGAATTGGTGTAGCTCAGCACTTGCTACCTAGTCTGGGATTTGAACCCCGTCTCCCACATGGGGTGGTAGGTAGGTCCCTGGGGGGTAGGTGTTAAGCGCTGAGGCACACCAACCACAACAATCACTCTCTGAGTAGAGAGTTTAGAGTCATTTGTTTTACACAGTTGACCCATGCGTGAAATCAAACACCCACATACACACACTAGGGGGCAGTGGGTGGGCAGTCCAATCCACAGCGCCCAAGGAACAGTTGGGGGCTAGGTGCCTTGCTCATGGGCAGTTCCGCGAACCCGAGACCTTCCCATTACCCCCAGCACATGACTGCTGTAAGCGACGCGTGTGACTCTATCTGTTTGTATGCAGGACATAATCCAATCCACCTACACTTACCCTGCGTCCGTTTGCTAGCATACTGCTAACTGCAGCTAAAGGTCTAACTAAGTCAAATGCTGCGCGTGTGCGGATGTGCGTGTGTGATAAATCCAGCCTTCAGTTCTGTGACTATGCGACGAAATTGATCCTCTTCCTCTTAATAGCATCCAATTAATCATGTAAGGGTCCCAGTTGCTTCAGAAATAATGACAACATAATAACAGCCAGCACAGCCCACCAGATTAGCTCCGATGCTTAAATGTCACGGGCTGCTCTGTAATCTACTGTGACGCAGCTACGTGTAATGACCCCCAGCTACCCCTGCGTCTACGCCATAGCCACCCATGCAGGATGCTTTGCTGTTGGGCTGCCGTGAATAACTGTGGCAGTCACCGAGACAATACCTTCATTCATCAAACTAAACCTCTGGACTTGTGCTCCGACTTTAAAGCGCTGACAGAGGAGGAGGGACGTAGGTGGAGCAGGATGGGTGCTGGAGAATTCAGAACGATGTTAGGGGTTGGGTTTAAGGCTGATTGTGCATGTACTGCACCATCCGATATACCACACAGGCCTGGACTCATTGACTCGTTCATCTCCAGTCTTTATTATCAGTGTGTCTTACGAGCTTTTGGGATGGGAGTAAAGTAAAAGCACACAGAGGACCCACCAACCAAAACTATCCAGCCAATAGCATCTTGTGGGCAGTGTCTTGTGAGCATCGACCTGAGGGCAGCATCCTATAAGCTGCATCCTGAGGGCAGCGTCCTGAAGACAGCGTCCTGTGGGGAATGTCCTGTGGGCAGCACCCTGAGCGCAGCATCTGGTAGGCAGCATCCTGTGCGCAGCGTCCTGAGTGCAACGTCCTGTGGGCAGTGTCCTGTGGGCAGTGTCCTGAGGGCAACCCTCTGTGGGCAGTGTCCTGTGACCACTAGAGGACTTGACTATCCAGCCTATGGAATCTTGTGGGCATCGACCTGAGGGCAGTGTCCTGTAGGCTGCATCATGTGGACAGCATCCTGTGGGCAGTGTCTGTTGAGCAGTGTTCTGAGGGCAGCTTCCTGTGGGCAGTGTCCCATAGGCAGTGTCCTGTGGGCAGTGTCTGTTGAGCAGCGTTCTGTGGGCAGTGTCCTGTAGGCAGCATCCTGAGGGCAGCGTAATGTAGGCAGCAACCTGTGGGCAGCGATGTGAGGGCAGCGTCCTGTAGGCTGCATCCTATGGGCAGCGTCCTGAGGGTAGTGTCCTGTGGTGAATGTCCTGTGGGCGGACTGTGGGAGGACTCGACTGACCAACACTGCACTGTGCAGCAGCAGATGAGCTATCGTCTCTGACTGTCCATCTACAAGGTGGACCAGCAAGGTAGGAGTGTGGGGGCACTGATGATTGAAGAACAGGGTTACAGAGAAACAGATGACCTACAGTCTGTAACTGTAAAACTACAGAGTGCTCCTAAATGGTCAGTGGAGACAGCATGGGCAGTGAGTGCAGATACAGAGTGATGTAATGCTGTACTACACCATAATACGTACCATGGTCATTTGGGGGTGGGCTGGGCCTTCATTACATCATCGCAGTGATAGTTCCCAGGGTTAAAGGAGCGATGACAGTGGAGAGATTCATAGCGCTTGATTCATCTGAAGTTTGAATGGAGGAGACGGATTAGCACGCTTGCTCTCCAGCTCGTGTGTGTGAGTGTGAGTGTGAGTGTGTAAGTGACTGGAAGTCAAAGAGATAGGGATTTGGGGGGAGCACTTAAAAGAGTGGAGTGCATCTGCGAGTACACAAACACACACTCACACACACACACTCACACACACACACTCACACACACGCACACAGGAAAGGGAGTTGGAGCTGTTTGTGCAGAGACGGTATCATGGAGAATCCATTTCATGACCTGGAGTAAGCCGTCAAAGCAGGAGAGCACACTGTCTGATTGGCTGTGACGTTCCTGTGGTGATGTCTAGCTGTGTGGCATTATAGAGTTTATTTTCTTATCTCAGCCTGAAAGAGAGGGAGCACACACACGCATACCCACACACACACCCGCACACACACAGACCCACAGACTCACTCACACCCACACACACACACGCAGACACACTCACACACACACACACACAGACACACACAGAGCCACAGACTCACTCACACACACACACACACACACACACTCTCACTCACTTACACTCACACCCACATCCACAGCCACACAAAACACACACACACACAGACACACACATGCACAGAGACACAAACACACACACTCACAGGCTCACTCACACACACTTACACACACACACAGCAAATGTGGTCTTATATGTAGGTGATGTCTCAAAATTGTCATTTTGAAATTGATTGTGATTGTTTTTTAATTATTTTAAGGGGTTTTAGTAAACCAGTTTCCCTCAGAATTTTGCTATTTTTTTGATATTTGATATTTTTGCTCATAATTAAAAAATGTGTTTTAAACAGGCCACATTTTTTGGCAGTATAGTGAAGAAATCTACCTTATAAAATAATTTAAAACCAGCAATAAATATCCAAAAATAATAAGTAATTTTTAAAAAATGAGTACAAAAATCTTAAAATGGAAATTATATATATATTACATTTTGCACACACACACACACACACACATAGAAATACTGAATGATATAGACATTCTATAATATATTGTATTAAAAACTATATGTACATTACTGAATAATAATATTTTTTAAAATATGTTTTAAAGTAAATTCCAGTTATTTGATTCAATTAAAATATATATATATATATATATATATATATTGAATTCTATTTTTGCAAAACAGTTCTAAAATCTGATTGGCCGGGCCATTTTGAATCCACTGCAAAAAGCTTAATATACAGATATATGCAACAGTTCTAATAATCCCATGTAGCTAGAATATTCTCACACAGTTCCTGCAGATGGTGTGGAAGGGGTGAAGGTAGAGTGACACCAGGCCTTCTGGACGTCTTGGTGCTGACCACGGTGCCTCCACACACGGATTCGTTGGGCGTCTCCACCAAGACTAAAGCGGGACTCGTCACTGAAGATGACCCGCTGCCATTCTGACTCACTCCATGACAGTCTGGTACGACACCACTGCAGTCTTTGGTGACGGTGACGTGGTGTTAAGGACAGTCGTGGTAACGGTCTGTGTGCATGTAGTCCTGCGTGGTGCAGCCGTCTGCCAATGGTGCTGCACTAACAGGATGACTCATGGAGGACACCACTGCTCACTGGAGTTCTGTAATGGTTGCTGTTGGGTCAGTCAGGTACAGAGATAAGGCCGGCCTTGCTTACGTCACAAACGCAGCCGAACGCATGTCTCACGATATCAACCCTACCCACCGAATTTCATTCCTATGAGAGATTCCTTAAGCGGTGCATCTATTTGTGCAGCTATCCTTTTGATGATGAGTGTATAGAAATCTGCCTCATACAGCCCCTATATGGTGGGGGGTTTAAACACCACCCGCATTAACACCACCTACCCCACAAAAAAGTGTTACACTCCAAAGCCGAGACGCGGCTGGTCTCGGGGTAGACAGGGCTGTGTTTGATGGGGGACATTAAAGAGAGTTAAGCGGCGCTTTCATCTCTAAAGTGCCGTGCGTGTTCTGAGAGTTAGCCTGGCACTGGCTGGCATGCTACACTGGGCAGCCACTCCTATCACGTCTCCTTAATGAGGACACAAGCTTCTGTTTTTGTGTCCACTCACCCAGCCACACACACATAGACACCCGCACACACTAATACACTCCACACAGACCTCTCCTGTCTCGTCTGGAGGTTGGGTTTGGGAATGCTAGTAATTAGAAGGCCTTGGTGACGTTTTTCTTTCATCGAGGCCAAGCGGTAGGGCCTTTGCTCTGTCTTACCAAGCCACTCTGAGAAGTGAGTCTTTTTTTATAAGCAGTGCTGACAAAAGCATGCCCGCTCTCTCTCTCTCTCTCTCTCTCACTCTCTTTCAATCAAACCCTCCATCTCCTGCTCCTCTCTTACTCGCACTGCCATGCTCACCGCAAACAAACAGGTTTATTTTCAGCCCCAGGTAAATAAATGGGATTTTAACTCCTATGAGGGCCTGGAGGGAGCAGGTAGGAGTTCCAGAGGCCAACCCCCCACACCAGCACTCCTCCATGTGGTGTGGTGAGGGGCAAGAGGGGGAGGTAATCATCCAGCTTTCACTTTTACCACCTCAGCCGCACAGCTATCGGGAGGAAGTCCCCCTGGTGCTATGATGTTATGATGAGCACAAACGGCCGTCTTTACAATGGAAACACCCCAGTGTGCACGGATAGAGCGCTGGAAAAAAGGGAGCGGAGGGAAAAGGTGTCTTTATTGGGCTTTTCCTTTGAACAACACGGGTATAGATAGAATCGCAATTCATACTGGAACCGGACGCTCCGACCACAGAGTTCTGGAAAACAGCGCACACTTCAAACGAGAGCGAAATGGCAAATGACGAGCATGACGGCTAGCTGTATGTAACCCTGTGACATGTTCCATTGAGGTCCACCTGGATAACTACATGAGAGCCTGGGGGTGAATGGGCGTTTGAGGTATGAATGGAAGAAGGTGAGCGAGGCTGAAGACCTGGCACCCATCAAAGGGATAGTTGCACAAATAGCTGCACCCAGAAAAAATTAAGCAACAGGAATAAAACTTGGTGGGCGGGTTTGACATCATGAGACAATGATTCAAGTTTCACACTCGACTGTGCATGTGAGTTAAGCAAGGACGGGTCTTATCTCTGCACCTGACTGACCCAACAACCACCATTACAGACCTCCAGTGAGCAGTGGTGTCCTCCATGAGTCATCCTGTTAGTGCTGCACCATCGGCAGACGGCTGCACCACGCAGGACTACATGCACACAGACCGTTACCACGACTGTCCTTAACACCACGTCACCGTCACCAAAGACTGCAGTGGTGTCGTACCAAACTGTCATGGAGTGACTCAGAATGGCAACGGGTCATCTTCAGTGACGAGTCCCGCTTTAGTCTTGGTGGAGACGCCCAACGAATCCGTGTGTGGAGGCACCGTGGTCAGCACCAAAATGAACGGTTTGTTGTCACACGTCCAGAAGACCTGGTGTCCCTCCACCTCCACCCCTACCGCACCATCTGCAGGAACTGTGTGAGGATGTTCAAGCTGCATGGGATGGATTATCACAGGACTCTATTAGGAACCTCTACAGCTCCATACCGAGACGTCTGGCGTGTTGGGTTAGCAAACACGGCGGCCCAACGCCATACTGAGAGACAGACTTCTGTATGTGTAGCTCAATAAATATTGATCATATCAGTCTAAATTTATCACCAGTTATTGATCCTGGTCACCTTTATCTCTCTTTCTATTGCAAGGATGGACAGAATCACCTGAAAGAAAACAGAAGTAACCTACTGAACAATTATCATATCAGCTCTCGGTTAATACACTCACAGGCTTGTAGTTCCTTTATAATTTAATCTGTTAAAATCATTCTGTAAATATTCCATGACTAATGTTATAGAGGGAATATATGAATATATGGCTGCACTAATGCATGGAAACACATTTTCAGTGTATTTTCCATTTTTTTATTTATAATATAAAATGCATTGGCCCGAGGATAGAGCCCTGTGGAACCCCATTAACAATACATTGATTTCTACGTTTTGAGTTCTATTAATAAGATAGCTATGAAACTAACTGAGTGCCTGCTGGTCAAAGCCAATAGAAAACAGACACTGTATAAACAATGATCAAAGGAGCTAAAAGCCTTTAAATAATGCAAAGAAATATGATATCTGAGTTTTATTTCATTGCTAAACTGCTTTACACTACAAACTTCTGATCATGTTTTATGATTATTTTGATGACTACTATGAAACTATGTACATCATGTAATTATTCAAGTGAGATCTGAAGTATGGACCCACAGAGTTTGAACTCCCCGAGATAACTTAAGAATAACACGGCCCGGCTGTGCCGTAGCGCATGTAGGATGTAATAAGCCTACAGAAGGTTAATAATTGGTTATTAAATGACTGAATGGAAACACAAAAGTACAGAAGGCAGGAGTGAAACTGGAAACGTGACGGTATTTAGATAGAAATGCAATAGCCACAGGACGACTCTAAAACGTCTGCAGTGGACGGTAATTATACGAGGTTACTGAAGGCAGCGGTCTTGCTGATAGAGTTACTGACTCGGTATGAATCTGAGCATTTCTCACACTCAATATTTCAGCTTGAAGTGGGGGTTAAGTTTAGTTACAGCTGAAAATATAACAGGACTTCTCCTCATCTGGATATAAACCTGAGCTCCCTCGTAAATCAGCCTGGAAGAAAGTCCGTGCGCCGTGTCTTGAGTTGAGCAAAACTGTAAATAATGCTACGGAGACTTATATTTCTGACAGGAGTACACAAAATAAATATTTAACTCATTTTATATTTTGGCACTTCTAATTCCCTAAAAAGGCAGAGGTCTATCAGGCGGGCCGGTGTAGCGCCGTAAATCTATCCGGCCTGACTGCGGCCGGCCCGAGGGTCACCGAGGAGTCATAGATTTGAGGAGGTATAAACCAGTTGCTTTATAGCTATCCCAATTGTTGTGCGTTAGAATTATGTGCATTGTATTAGCTCTAATGAAGGGCGTAAATTCTGGGTTTTACGAGTGGACCTTTACGAGGCAGGGGAAATTGTAAAATATGTGCTTTTTTACGTTAGCCGTGTTTGTCACCCTGCCGCCGGAGTTCACACACGCTGTTTTCATTAACCTGTAGACGGCTGTCCATGTCTGTGTGGGTGTGGAGGTTTGGGACCCCCTGAATCATGAGACACCCCCCCACCCCCACTACCCCGGACTTGACATTTAACAGACAGCTCTACGTAAGCGTCTGATTGGTTGATCAAAGCCAACCCCTGACTACAACTGTCACGTTCTCCCAAAGCCTCGGTATGAGATGGGCGTTCAACACCTGGTCGCTGCCTGCCTCGCCTTCTCCCTGCTGACCTGGGGTTCCTTACGCAGCACAGTCATGTTAAGACATAATATAAGTCTGAGAAAATTTTTTTCCATCTTTAGTTGTGCTGTTTGAGGTTTTCCCTGGTCTACCACACCTGATTCATTTCACAGGGCTAATTATGAAGCTACATGGTTTTGAGGATGTAATATTATTGTTACAGACATATACATTACAGCTGGCCAGTTATGATACCCATAAAACAGCTCTATGAGAATGAAGCTGACCTGCAAGCTGCTGAAACAACGCCAGAATTCATTCCTACTAGTGGCAAAGCCTGACTATTAGAGCTAAACCTTTATCTCTGGGATAATGCTAACCACTGTTATTTCTAATAGTACGTTAGCACTAAGCTAAGCTACTTTTAGATTGAACACAGACCATGTAAAACCATCTAAGTGAGCAGCAATCGCCTACCCTGGGGTTTTCCTGCGGTGCTCACAGGGGGAACAAGGTGCCCACGGTTTGTCTTGATCCCCTTCAGCCATGTGGAGGTACGCTTTGTAGGCCTCGCCCATCTTAGCAGATGCTTTCATGGAGTACTGTGTCTTGATGAACTGGCCACAGACGTAGAAGAATGCGTCTGCTGGATGCTGCAGCCTCTTGATGCCCTTTAAATCAAGTGTAGCTCTGTTTCCGTTATCCACTTACTCAGCTGGGACATCAACTGACATGGCTGCTTTAACACACATGTACTTATACATTTACATTTATGGCATCTAGCTGACGCTCTTATCCAGAGCGACTTACAAGGCTAATCATATTACAGGGGGGCCAATTTAGGGTTAGGAGTCTTGGTGTAACACAGCATAGTCATCCAGACCGGGATACTGGACAGCCCCAGACAGTTCTAGAAAATTCTACATAATTCTCCAAAGTTCTAAAGTTCTCACAGTTCCAGAAGCTTACTCAGTACTGAAAGTATCGCTGGTGTGCTGGACAATAGAGGACTGTTCAAACCACGAATGTCCTGACCACAAAAGCAGAGGACCAGCTACCATGTTCTTGAAGCCATTCTCTACTTCCAGAAGGAGGTGTGGGGGTGCAGGTGTGTTGGGAAAGAAAGATAAAGGTGACCAGGATTGGTCCAAATTGTTAGTACCCACTCCTATAGCCCAAGGACGGCCCCTCCAGTTTGCATTATATTCTCTGTAGTTACTGGATAATAAGTCCCGTCAAGGAAACCCCACCAAAACTCCGCCCCCTTCTCCTCCAGTTGACAAATCGGCCTATTACAGTGGAGGTGATGATGTCATAATTTCTGGGAGCACCATTTTTTCCCCTCTCTGAGCATCCTGCCACATTTCACATTCAACTGCCCTAAATGAAAGAATAACAGCGAGAGAGGAAGAGAGAGAGAAGGAGAGAGAGAGAGATAGAGAGAGAGAATGTGAGAGAGAGAGAGAGAGAGAGAGAGAGAGAGAATGTGAGAGAGAGAAAGAGAGAGAGAGATGAGTGGAGCGGAGAGGAGAGGAGAGAGGAGAGAGATGTAACGGAGTGAGAGAGGAGAGGAATGAAGAGAGAGAGAGAGGAGAGAGGGAAAGAGGGATGAGGAAGGAGGGAGGAGGAGAGAAGAGAGGAGAGAAGGAGGAGTGACAGAGAGAGCCGGGGAGACGAGAGAGGAGAGAGATGCGAGAGGCGGGAGAGAGAGAGAGAGAAAATGTGTGAGAGAGAGAGAGCATGAGAGAGAGAGCATGAGAGAGAGACAGAGAGAGAGAGAAAGAGAGAAAACGTGAGAGAGAAAGAGAGAGAAAGAGCGAGGGAGAGAGAGAACGTGAGAGAGAGAGAAAACGTGAGAAAGAGAGAGAAAGAAAGAGAGAGAGAGAGAGAGAAAGAGAAAGGGAGAGAGAGGGAGAGAGGGAGAGAGAGAGAGAATGTGTGAGAGAGAGAGAGAGAGCATGAGAGAGAGAGCATGAGAGAGAGAGAGAGACAGGGAGAGAGAGAGAGAAAACATGAGAGAGAGAGAGAGAGAAAGAGAGAGGGAGAGAGAGAACGTGAGAGAGAGAAAACGTGAGAAAGAGAGAGAAAGAAAGAGAGAGAGAGAGAGAGAGAGAGAGAGAACATGAGAGAGAGAGAGAGAGAATTTACGTGTGGAGAAGAGGAGAGGAGAGAACGGGAGAGAGAGAGAGGAGGAGAGAGAGAGCTAAAGAGATGAGAGAGAAGATGAGGACACGTGATTGGAGAGAAGAGAAGATGAGAGGAGGGAGAGGAGGAGAGTAGGAGAGAGAGAGAGAATGAGAGAGAGAGAGAGAGAGAGAGAGAGAGAGAGAGAGAGAGGGAGAGAGAGAAAGGGAGAGAGAGAGAGAGAGAGAGAGAGAGAGAGAGAGAGAGAGAGAGAGAGAGAGAGAGAATGAAGATTGAAATATCTCCTCGGGACATTGCGCATGCTATTTCGGAGGGGTTCTTATCTCCTCCCTGTCAGCCCTGTTAATATAGGGATGAACAATATTTCATGAAGGGCAGCTGAATGCGCCTCCGCACACACACACTCTCTCTCTCTCTCTTTCTCCTCCTTGTGCCCTCGTCTGTCTTTTGTACCCCCTCGTTTCTCTCTCTCTCCTCTCCATCAAATTAGGATGGGTGATAAGCCCCCCGTTCGGGAAACCCACGCTCCCCCTCCTCCTCGGTCTCTCTCGCGTGCCCTCGCTCCGCGAGCATTTTCATATCAATAATCGGGCAATTTCCCTACATGCTAATCCATCAAAGCGAGGCCACGGGTAATCCGGGTGCGGAGAGGAGCCTCGCACACTTCCAGGTGAAGTGCTCTCTACACTCAGACATCTGTTCAGCTAAAACCCACACAAAGGCCCTCTCTGTCAGGCGAGATCGATCAGGGGAGGGCCAGAGTGGAGGTATTTTGAAGGGGTGTGTGTGACACAAGCGTATTTTTCTAAAGGAATTTATTCGGAAGAATCCTTGGATGGTGGATGGAAGAGGAAGCGTGGCCTGTACTGGAGATGCTCCATACACGTGGTTTTACTGATGTAGTTTTTATAAGCATGAGGATGATGGAGCTATATATCCCTGCGGGGTGTGAGTGACGGGATCCATAGATTGGGAAGAGGAGCTACGGTGCAGGGAATGTCTCGTTCCATGTGTGGTAAACGCTCCAGAGCAGATGTTAATGATTGGCTCTAAAATGAGGGGGGACCTTGCATGTGGGCGTGGCCAAGGACCATAGTGTTGAAGGAAAGTAGCTGAATCTTGCCAGGTGTATTAAAGCGGTACGGGTCATACGGAGTCTATACAGCAGTGGATACAATCCCAGTCTACAGGGAATTCTCCTCGGAACTGTGCCAGGGAAGGCCTCCACCACATCCGGACCACCTGACCAAGTCTTTGATGTAAGAGTATCTGAACATTGTGGCTACATTCAGAAACTCGTCCAGCACATGCCCAATCCAGTCCCAGCTGATACTGGTGCTGGTGGAGGTGTTACATTGACCCTCTGGAAAATGTTTCGGACCCCCTTTCCACTAGTTTGTGAGCCAGGCAATTACGTATCTGGATGTGGGTGGTCCATAGTACGGAAGCAGAAGTCGTCAGACATCCATAAATGGTGGAACATGTTCTCCAAGTGTAGACTGTACTTCCTGCTTAGAGGGCGTATTTCTCAACATCCAGAACCAACTCGTTCTGCATCTGTGCTCAGCCCAGAGGGACCATCACAGACAGCGATCACACACGGGACTACTCGTATGTGCTTCCTCTGTCCGTTATGAAGGCGCACTGTTATGAAGCAGCAGGTAAAGGTTCCTAACGACATGCAGTGTTTCCACGTTATGGGATTAAACAACAGGAGATCTGAACGCTTCACATTTCAGCTCATTAGAAGACGGACGCCTTCTGTTGTATTGTTCATCCACAAGCATATAACTGGTGGGATATGATTGCTCCCAAGTTCAGCTGGGTGCAGTTCATTGTGAGGTGCCACGCTGCTTTGCCGCTTGCGTCACAGGTTCCACTGTTCAAGACCAGAGAGTTCATTAACCGATTTTTCCTGCCACCACTTTTTTTTTTTGCGGTGGAAAAGTGCAGAACGGTTCTAGACTCTGGCCCCGGCACCATGCTGGTGGAAAGAAGGGCTACCAGTGGCCTGCTGAAGAACCTCTTCTTATCCGCCGTAGTTGATCCGTGCGGTTTTCTGGATATAAACGAACTACTGGACTACTGTGACAGCATCCCTCTGTTGATGACGTTGGTCTTTTGAGGTTCCTTGGTTCCAGGACGGCTGACTGGAACAAGTTCAAGAACCCAGGTACTTTTTGATTGAAAAGGACTAACAGTAGACTAACAGGATCAGTCCTGTGTTAGCCAATACAATCACCATACGGACTGCTATGTTCTTATTGCTGTCAAAAGCCTGCAGAACCGTTGAGAGCTACACGCTGAAGGTAAGGATAGAGAGACCTGCTGCCACTCTGAGTTAGTTTCTTCATCAGTTACAGTTGTGCTTCAGTGCCCACAAGTCTGTTTATGTCCGGCAGCAAACAGGGTCTATTAGAGCTGGGCCTTCAATTCGGGACAGAACTGTCAGAACTGAATCAAACTACAAGGGAAAAACCCATCTATGATCATGCTAGCTTCTGCTAGCGGCTCTGCAGGGTTCTAGCTACAGTATACTAGCATGCATAAATGGACTTTACAGTGGTACACTGAACAGGGCCAACTGATGAGAGTCTGAACCAGTCCATATCCTGATCCACCACATCTACTCCTGATGTACACAGTATGATACTCCTCCATATCTCCACCTCCATATCTTATATGCTCATGTTCAAAAACTTAGCTGTACCCAGAAAATGGATAACTGACACGGGCGTGAAAAACCCTCCCTGGGGTGTGGTAGGTTTCTGTGTACACGTGTAGCGGACAAGGAATGATCTCAGGCGTCTAATATCACCATTGTTAGCAAGGCAAGGACGGGCTTATCTTGTTACCCGGTCTCGAACACAACAGCTTACAAACTTA
>JAMWET010002651.1:0-7500 GCA_024036415.1 Prochilodus magdalenae
TGGGGACTGCTGGTGTAAATCTGACCATGCCACCAGTCAGTTCTACAGCAGACCCTCCAGTGCATCTTGAGATCTCAGATTTGAACCCAACGTAACTTTTTGTGCTTTGGCCCAAGATCTGAGTGCTTACCTTATAGAGTACTATAATGATAACAGGTCATATAATCGGGGATTGATGGAATTAGGTCGATGGATCGTGGCGCTTCAGTACGTTTTCACGCCTCTGGTAAACATATCTGGGATCTATAGATTTGTATGGTTTGGGGGATAATTGGTTCTTGCTGGATAAATGAGTGAGGGAATGTGCTTGTGGCTTTATGGGTGCACTTGACTGAGTCACAGCATGATGGTGTGTTTTGATACACTACAGTTCGAAAGTTTGGGGCCATGCATTGCTTTAATAATTCATTTTATGATATTACTAATTATTATTATATTTATTCATATACAGGGGTTGGACAATGAAACTGAAACACCTGTCATTTTAGTGTGGGAGGTCTCATGGCTAAATTGCACCAGCCTGGTGGCCAATCTTCATTAACTGCACATTGCACCAGTAAGAGCAGAGTGTGAAGGTTCAGTTAGCAGGTAAGAGCTCAGTTCTGCTCAAAATACTGCAATGCACACAGCATTATGGGACATACCAGAGTTCAAAAGAGGACAGACTGTTGGTGCACGTCTTGCTGGCGCATCTGTGACCAAGACAGCAAGTCTTTGTGATGTATCAAGAGCCACGGTATCCAGGGTAATGTCAGCATACCACCAAGAAGGACGAACCTCCACCAGCATCACGTAGTGACCTGGCCACTATCCTGCAAGAGGAATGGCTTAAACTCCCTCTGACCACTGTGCAGGACGCAGTATATGTCATTCCCAAGACCAACTGACGCTGTATTGGCCGCAAAAGGAGGCCCTACACCATACTAATAAATGACTGTGGTCTAAAACCAGGTGTTTCAGTTTCATTGTCCAACCCCTGTAGTTTCCTGACATTTGGTTGTCACTTGTTGAGTCATTCTGGATATTGTGGTGGCCCACGACTGGGACTGCTTTGGTGGATGGATAGGAATAAGCGTGGTCAAGCAGAGTGTGTAAATGTGGAGGACTGCTTGTAGTTAAGAGTTGGGACCATTAGTTTAAATATACACTCATCGTCAATAGAAAAGCTGCACCCAGAAGGCATCAGCCTTCACACCCGGCCATGCATTTGACGTATCGCTGTACCTGATTGACCCAACAGCCTTGATTAGAGACATCCAGTGAGCAGTGGTGTCCTTCATGAGTCATCCTGTTAGTGCAGCACCATTGGCAGACGGCTGAACAAAGCATGGCTACACGCTGTCCTTAACACCACGTGACCGTCACCAAAGACTCCAATGGTGTTGTACCAGACTGTGATGGAGTGACTCAGAATGGCAGCGGGTCATCTTCAGTGACGAGTCCCGCTTTAGTCTTGGTGGAGACGCCCAACGAATCCGTGTGTGGAGGCACCGTGGTCAGCACCAAGATGAACAGTTGGTGACCATTTGCAGCACATCATGTACCCCCACGATGGTGGGATATTCCAGCAGGATGGAGTACTGTGCCAGGGGAAAGCTCTACAACGTGCAGGGCAGGGTACCTCCAGGACCAGGGCTGGACTTTTGGCATGCCCATGTAGCATCATATTACAGTCTATAGTGTTAATTCATTCATCTGCAGCCAAACTGTCTCAGTCATCAGTTCCAGACTCTTGAATGGTGATTCCGCACTGCCGGAGCAGATTGATGCCGGGTTAATCAGAGTGGTTAAGTAGACTGTAGGTTGTTTTGTGTTAAGCGGCACTTGAAGCGAGCGGAGTGTTTCTTGAGCGGCGTGGCTGTGGCTTAAGTGCGCATGCTAGATGTTTTGATATGATGGTTGGAACCTGGCAGTGAGTTGAAATTCATGAATAGCATTAAGTTTTACTGCCACGGAGTGCACAGTCCAAGCCAAGCATCTGGTGTGCACGGTCTCCTGCATTTATATTAGCTACCTAGCAGCACAGGGAAGCCCAGGAAGCATGGGTGTGTGGGTGTGAGTGTGTGTGAGTGTGTGCGTCCACCTATCAAAGCATGATATAGGCCCAGTCCCTGAACGAGTAAGCATCCGATTTTGAAAGGTTATTCCTGAATTGTGTTTGGAGTCGTAGGGAGGAGGTGCACTGCAGCGTTTACCACTGGCTGTCATATGAACTGGACCGCGTCCCGCTAGTCCCACCTCTAAGGAAGGTAACAATGTTGTTGCTGTTGACTTCTGCGGGTGTGGGCCAGGTGTGGAAACTAAGCAAGTTTACAATCCATGGACTTTTATAGTTACTCAGGTATACCACACACATACCTACTTGTTGTCCCATTGTCTGAATTACCCAGAAACCCCCTACTGGATGGGCGACTAGCTTCTACCTTTTTAATTACAATAGAGGTGTTAAGGCCCAGCCCAGGAGTTTACAGTCTCCCCGGTCTAGGAGCCAGGATCTTTCTGAGATATCCCTACCACACAAGGCATTGCTAGATTGGGAGACATTACATGACAATGGGACTACTCCCCACAGCCCCCACATATCACCCAAGAGAGACAAACAACATGCTAACGAGATTAGCCCAAAAGCCAAGGGAACAAGAAGAAGGTGAAGTGAAATAAAGCAAATAAGGAAAAAGTATATTTACCAGTGCACTGGTGGGGAAAGCCCCCCACTCGTTCGGAGACCTGCTGTAAGGAATTTTGTTCATTCAAAGAGATTCGAGTCTAGTCTTGTATGGCTGGATATTAACTGCCTGGTGGCCGTACAGAGATGGCCAGGGAGAGAACAGGCCTACATATATAAGGATGCTCCGCCACCCACATAATACCTGCTCTGTGGTGGTCCTGTGGGGGTCCTGACCATTGAAGAACAGGGAAATACAGTATACAGAGAAACAGATGGACTACAGGCTGTAACTGTAGAACTACAGAGTGGCCTATATGGTCAGTGGAGAACTATGAGAATCTATATGAGTGAATAGAGAGAAACAGAAGCTCAGAGAGACGTCCACAGAAGCTCAGAGACATCCACAGAAGCTCGGAGATGTCTACAGAAGCTCAGAGACGTCTACAGAAGCTCAGAGACGTCTACAGAAGCTCAGTCGTCCACAGAAGCTGAGAGACGTCTACAGAAGCTCAGAGACGTCTACAGAAGCTCAGTCACCCACAGAAGCTCAGAGACGTCTACAGAAGCTCAGAGACGTCCACAGAAGCTCAGAGACGTCTACAGAAGCTCAGAGACGTCCACAGAAGCTCAGAGACGTCCACAGAAGCTCAGAGACGTCCACAGAAGCTCAGAGACGTCCACAGAAGCTCGGAGACGTCCACAGAAGCTGAAGATGTCGACAGAAGCTCCGGGACATCTACAGAAGCTCAGACATCCACAGAAGCTCAGACATCCACAGAAGCTGAGAGAAGTCTACAGAAGCTCAGAGAGACGTCTACAGAAGCTCAGCAAACTCCATAGAAGCTGAGAGATGTCCACAGAAGCTCAGAGTGGTCCACAGAAGCTCAGAGTCGTCCACAGCACAGTGAAGCATATTAACCCTACAGATGTGTGCTAACCTCTCTGTACAGGTTACTGACTGAGCTGTGTGTCGGTGTGTGTGCGGGTGTGTGTGTGCGTGTGTGTGTGTGTGTGTGCGGGTGTATGTGTGTGTTTGATTTTCAGAAGCTGAGGAGTGAGCTGTTCCCTCTGCACATAGCGGACCTGCAGGCGTATCGTCTGCTGGAGGACCGCCAGCCCTCCGTCCAGCTCAGTCTGAGCCAACTCAGAAAACACCACAGACTACTGGTCAGTCTACACTTTCAGTCCTTCTCTGTTTGTCCTTTCTCTGATCCGTTCGTCCATCCCTTCATCACTTCGTACATGTCACCAGGACCAATGCTGCTGTATGGTGGGCTTTAACACGGCAGTTTTGCACAGTCAGATTATGGGAACTTCAGAATGACCATCATACCTCAGCTTGACCATGTTGGGCTGGAAAGTAAACCGTTCATAGCTTTGCTTAGGGAACTCCATACCTACTGTATCTATAAACCTGGAGACCACCGCATGGCGGGGTAGAGACAGTGGCAGGAGTTATGATTATTGTGCTGTTTTATAGATAGCGTATCGTAGAGTGCCAGAAGTCTAATTGAGACTTATGTAACACGTGGACAATGCTAATGGGTGGCTGTTAGCTTCAATTAGCCACATTAGCCTCGCAGCAGCCAGCAGAAACACGTCTTGGCTGATTGACCACATTGTGTACATATTGTGTGCCAAACTGTCCCTCAGATTTTTGCGTTCCAGCTGAACTGCTGCCGTGGCAACGCATTTTGGTAGCATGTCTGTTGGTCCATGTCTGAACCGTCCACACAGAACTGCTGTGCCCACGTGATGGTTCCTGATTCTTTTTAAGTTTTGCACAGTGGTAAAATATTCACACGCATTTTACACAGGCAACTGTGTACGGGGTGGGCGGGGCAATCAGGCTGGGGTGGGACAATGTGGGCCGGGCCGGAGCCTGGTGGGTTGTGCTGTTGCCTCACAGCAAGAAGGGCTTTGGGTTTGATTCCCATCTGTGTGGAGTGTGTGTGTTTTTGTCTGTGTGGGTTTCCTCGGGGTGCTCCGGTTTCCTCCAGCAATCCAAAGAAGCTCAGAGATGTCCATTTATGAACTGTCCACACAGAACGGACTGCTGTGCCCATGTGATGGTTCCTGACAGTTTTGGACAGTGGTAAAATATTGACACGCATTTTACACAGGCAAATGTGTATGGGGTGGGCGGGGCAATGCGGGCTGGGGCGGGACAATGTGGGCCAGGGCGTGGCCTGGTGGTGGCATGGTGGGTTGTGCTGTTGCCTCACAGCAAGAAGGGCTTTGGGTTTGATTCCCATCTGTGTAGGGTGTATGTGTTCTTCCCGTGTCTGTGTGGGTTTCCTCCAGGTGCTCCAGTTTCCTCCCATATTCCAAAAGTGTAAAGTGTGTTTCCTGCCTTATGCCCAGGGGGCTTAAGCAGTTCAGAGGGCGAAAGTGTTCACAGCACAGGGGGATATGAATCTGTAGCTGGTTGACTTGGACTGGAAGCCCTTTTGCCTCAGCCTGGTTTTCCGTAGCTGTTAAGTTGATAAATTGACACGTGACTACAGATTACAGTTAGTGGTGTTCCGATACTGACCAAGATCACTGAGTTGGATATCAGAAGACATAAAAAAACAGTAACCTTGACTAGCTTAAACTGTCATCGAAGCTAACACCATGAAGCTATTTAAAACTCATATTGAACGTCTGAATGTGCTGACCAATCAGAACACTGCTGAGGAGTCATGTTGTGGTTTTCTTTCACAGTCTGATCATGATGTCACTCACATGGTGGATCAGTGGTAGCGTAGTCTTCGAGATGGTTTGGTATCAGCAGCGGCAGATGCTCAGAGTGTTGTATCCTTATCGGCCATGATGGTGGTATCAGCCCACCCCTGATGAGAGCATGTGAGGTGGGACTGTGCCTTCAGCATGTGCTGGTAAATAGGGATAGATCTCCGACAGCTTGGGCTGGAGTTCTGGTCGGCTTCTGGCTGTAGCTGGAAGACCAGACACCCTGTCTTCATGGCTGTGGTAGGACTGACATAGGAGCGAGGAACAGGGAGACGAGATGGGGTGGTGGTGGGCACAGGGTGTGAATTTATAGGGCGTGGCTTTAGGCTGGAAGAAGGGATATGGCATGGTCCTTTTCCCAACTTCAGGTATTCCCGTTGAGTTAGCATCAGGGCTCATCTGAGTCCCCGTGTGTGTTTAAGGAGGTAGTGACTTCAGGCTCCTGCAGATGGCGCTGCACAAGGATGATGGGGCTATAAATCCTTGCGGGGTGTGAGTGACGGGATCCATAGATTGGGAAGAGGTGCTACAGTGCAGGGAATGTCTCGTTCCATGTATAGTAAATTATTCCAGAGCAGATGTTACTGATTGGCCAAAAGGAGTGACTGCATGTGGGCGTGGCCAAAGACCATAGTGTGAAGGAAGTAGCTGAATCTGCAGGTGTATGGAAGCGTACGGTCATACGGGTCTACCAGCAGTGGGAAAATCCCAGCCTACAGGGAATTCTCCTTGGAAGTTTGCCACCAAATCTGGACCACCTGACCAATTCTATGGTGTAAGAGTTTCTGAACACTGATGGGGGCTACATCCAGAAACCTGTCCAGTCCATGCCAAATGGAGACACAGGTGACTCATTTGTCCAGTGAGCCCCTGATTTTGGTGAGTTCTGGCCAGAGAGCAGACGGTCAGTTGTGGAGACGGCCTGTGCTGCATACAAGCGTGACTGGCGTTTGAGCTCCGGGCTTGTCTCCATGTGTGAACGGATCGATCAGAGTTCTCTCTCTCTCTCTCTCTCTCTCTCTCTCTCTCTCTCTCTCTCTCTCTCTCTCTCTCACACACCTTGGCCTAGTGGAGGCTGCTTGTAAGTCTTCAGGCTTCCCCTGTGACGTGCTGGGGCTGAAGTAAATGAGGTGCATTGATCATACTCTCCCACTCACACACACACTAACACAGAGACACTCACTCACACAGGGACACACAGTCAGTCTCGTCACGTCCTGTCTCGGAAGCTGCTTGTAAGTCTCAAGGCTTGCCCTACGCGCTGCACTCAATGGGAATGAAACTCATTGATTAGCTTTCAGTATGTGGTTACACACACACACACACACACACACACACACCTACACACACACACACACACACACACACACCTACACACACACACACACACACACACTCACACACACACACACCTACACACACACACACACACACACACACACACACTCACCTACACACACACACACCTACACACACACACACACACACCTACACACACACACACACACACCTACACCTACACACACACACACACACACACACACCTACACACTCACTCACACACACACACACACACACACCTACACACACACACACACACACACACACACACACACACCTACACACACACACACACACACACACACACACCTACACACCTACACACACACACACACACACACGCACACACACACACACACACACTCACACACGCACACTCACACTCACTCACACACACACACACCTACACACACACACACACACACACTCACACACACACACACACCTACACACCTACACACACACACACACGCACACTCACACTCACACACACACACACACACACCTACACACACCTACACACACACACTCACACACACACCTACACACACACACACACACACACACGTATTTCGTGCCCAGTGAATCTCGGCATTTGGAATACAGCCTTGGAATGACGGGCACATCAGAGCGCAGGGGAAGCACCCATCCCATCCCCACTGTACAAGCCTACCCAGACACACTCACCTGTCTGCAACCCCTACGGAAGCTCATCCGGAAATGTGGTGGCTGGGAAAGGCTAACAGCGCTCTGTTGGC
>JAMWET010002651.1:22500-30000 GCA_024036415.1 Prochilodus magdalenae
TTTTCTGTAATATAAATGGTGTTTGTGTACATGTTTAACGCGGTGCAGACACAGGAGAGCGTCCTGCAGGACAAGCTGACATTTTCATTTAGCAGCTTTAAAGGGACGGAGGATAAAAGCTAGCCAGCTTCGCCGTTCCCTCCGAATGTAGATCAGCCGAAACAAGTGCTCTTCTTCTAGGAGGCTGATAGAGCTAAGTAATGGAAGCTTATGTACGTGCCTACGGCTGCGGTCACATTAGCAGGCTGAAGTGGCACAAATCCGATTTCTGCCTCAATGTGACAGATCTGGTTTCTGTACAGTGGTGGTGATGCTCCCCCAGGGGGCGCCACGTCTACCACACAACATAGCTGCTTTATTCACTATCAAAACCAGCAGTAAACCTACACGTCTATATACCCTCATCATCAGGAGAACAGCTGCACCCAGAAGGAGGTGTGGGAGTGCGGTGGTGTTGGGAAGGAAGGTAAAGGTGACCAGGATCAATAACTGATGATAAATTTAGACTGATATGATCAATATTTATTGAGCTACACATACAGAAGTCTGTCTCTCAGTATGGCGTCGGGCCGCCGTGTTCGCTAACCCAACACGCCAGACGTCTCGGTATGGAGCTGTAGAGGTTCCTAATGGTGTCCTGTGATAATCCATCCCATGCAGCTTCAACATCCTCACACAGTTCCTGCAGATGGTGCGGTAGGGGTGGAGGTGGAGTGACACCAGGCCTTCTAGACATGTGATGCTTAACAACAAAACTGACCACGGTGCCTCCACGCACGGATTCGTTGGTCGCCTCCACCAAGACTAAAGCGGGACTCGTCACTGAAGATGACCCTCTGCCATTCTGAGTCACTCCATGACAGTCTGGTACGACACCACTGCAGTGTTTGGTGACGGTGACGTGGTGTTAAGGACAGTCGTGGTAACGGTCTGTGTGCATGTAGTCCTGCGTGGTGCAGCCGTCTGCCAACAGTGCTGGCACTATCAGGATGACTGATGGAGCACACCACTGCTCACTGGATGGCTGTAATAGTGGCTGTTGGGCTGGCCAGGTACAGCGACGAGGCCCGTCCCTGCTCACGTCACATGTGCGGCCGAGTGTGAATCATTGCATATCAGGTTTCAACATGAGCAGCGTTCCCGCCTGGCGGTAACAGCCTCAGAGGGAGGCGGGCGGGTTCAGCAGGACGGCGGTTGGTCCGAGCTGAAGCCGGGAGCTGGTTTTAATGCGGTGTGTAATGTGTGGTTAGAGACCCACCGTGTTCTGAAGTGGAGGATATCAGAGAAGCGGGAGGAGCGAACAGTGTGAAACGGTGCAGCTCCACAGGGTTTAACTCCAGCACCACGGACAGCTCCTGCCGAAGCCTGCACCGTAAACAGGAGCTGTCCACCAGAGACACAGCTATGGTCCTCATTAAAGAGGTTCTTCTAGGGTTCCTATTCTCTCTCTCTAGCGTCCGGCTACTGCCTAGCGCAGATCTGGCCACAGCCACAGTGGGGAAGAACTATTATGGGGAGGGAGGGGGGCGTTATTGGATATGGGAGTCTGTGGGGGTCACTGTGAGGGTTTGTGTAGCGGCTGTTGTATAGAGGTATGTGGTGACTGGTGACCTGCCCTGCTTCTTGGATGTTCGGCCAGCACTGGGTGGTGGTCCTGTGGGGGTCCTGACCTTTAAAGAACAGGGTAATAGAGTATACAGAGAAACAGATGGACTGCAGTGTGTACCTGTAGAGCTACAGAGTGTCCTGTATGGTCAGTGGAGCTGATAGTAATGGACACTGAGTGGAGAAATAATAAGATATAATTCAAGAGGTGTATTTTATAAATATGGAAAAGGCCAAACCCTTTATTGCACATTTCATAAGCTGATAAAAGCCTAGCTGGTTACTGAGTAATAAGCATAACAGCTTGTTTCATAATGATGATTATAATAAGCTGTGTGATTTGAACTGAGTCTTTCCGAGCTTGGTTAGGAAGGGCAGCTTCGTCTCGGCAGTCTCCGGTTTGCTCCCTCCTCCCACCTCTCTCCCGGCCTGTGTCTGATAGGCCGCGCATTGTCGTCTCATCAGCGATGATGAATAAATGATGGTGAATAAATGATAAGCATTAATTATTAACACTAACATTTATGGCCGTCACTTTGAGAGCGGTGAAGTGTTAGCACCGTTGGAGAGATGGAACCTCTGGACTGAGTTACAGCTGCGGGGAAACATGTTCAGAAACGGCGTTAAGTTCCAGCCGCGGTTCGTGTTAGCGAAGCGTGTGTTGGTGCTGTAATGCCCGAGTCAGCAGAGCAGTCCTAATGGTGGTGAATGGCTCCCGTGATGGCCTATTCGTCCTTATTAGAGCAGTGAATGGCTGCGCTGAGCTTGTTCAGCGGGACTGTCGGGTGGGGGATGTGGACCCAGGGGTTTCAAATCCCCAATGATTCGCTTTGATTCGGTGATACGGTAGAGTCCCAGCATTGATTCGGTTTGGCTCTTGTGCTAAGAGTTTGCTAGGAGTTCGTTTTGACAGATAGCTGCAGGCAGAAGGAATCAACCGACGGGATGGAAACGTGGTGGGGAGGTTTGACATTGTCACACATGTGAACGATGTAAGCTTCATGCCCGGGCAGGGACGGGCCTTATCGCTGTACCTGACTGACCCAACAGCCACGATTGTGGGCATCCAGTGAGCAGTGGTGTCCTCCATGCGTCATCCCATTGGCAGACGGCTGCACCACACAGAACTACATGCACACAGACCGTTACCTCGACTGTCCTTAACACCACGTCACCGTCACCAAACACTGCAGTGGTGTCATACCAGACTGTCATGGAGTGGCTCAGAATAGCAGCGGGTCATCTTCAGTGACGAGTCCCGCTTTAGTCTTGGTGGAGACGCCCAACGACTCCGTGTGTGGAGGCACCGTGGTCAGCACCAAGATGTCACGTGTCACATAGTCAAAAGGCCTGGGCTTAGATCATGTTCAGGCCCTTAGCTTGTTGATCTGATTGTGTTAGGATAGGTTTGGGTCAGGTTTGGGTTCGGAACATGACGATGTTTGGACAGGACTTTCTCTGACTCAGGTCCGGTTTAGTCTCTAATCCCGGTGATGTGGGTTGTGTCAGGTTGGGACAGTGTTAGTGCTTGAGTTAACTTTGGGCTGTTTAGATCGGGTCGGGTCGGGTCAGCATCAGACAGAAACGCCTGTGGGTTCTTTTGGGTTCAGACCAAAGTTTCAGGCCCCTGTCCTAACCCGGGTTGGATGTGTGTGTGTGTGTGGTGGCTGTTTTCCACGGTAACTCAATGAGCAGCAGGTTTGGGAACAGTACACAGCTGAATTTCACATGAACTGGGGGATCCAGTTACTGAGGCTGTGCTCAGATACCCAGTCAGACACTTCTGGAAGATTCTGTGGTGTTTCTAACCCGGTGCCCGCAGGAGAACTTTGCTAGTGCTGGACGTGTTAATGTGGAGGAGAAACGCTTAGTCATATTGACCAGAGAGTGTGAGGAGGAACAGGAAGGATGCGAGAGATCACCCTGCAGTACTGCTCCATGTGCGTGTGGGAGAAGGTAAGAAAACGGTGGACTGGGAGAAACCGAATACATTCAGACAGATTGTGATTATGGAATAATTGTTGTGTACATTATTTTTTATGAAAATGTGCTCTTAATGCTGGAACATTGTGGTGAAGAGTTTGATTGCATTCAGCCACAAGAGAATTAGTGAGGTTAGGAACTGATGTTAACAGACTGATGTATGATAAACATTTTTTTGAGAATGTGGCAGTGCTGTAGGCTTCTTTTGATGGTTTGAGTTGAGTAGATTTGAGTGGAGTTAAGAATGGAATTGAGTACAGTTGAGTAGAGAAGTTTTGAGTGTACTTTGACTTTAGTAGAATAGAGTTGAGTAATGTTGGGGAATGTTGCATGGGGAATGGGTAGTGTTCAGTGGGGAAGGGTTTGAGTAGAGTAGGATTTAATAGAGTAGGGTTGAGTAAGGTTCAGTAAGGAGGGGGTTGAATAGAGTAGGATTGAGTAGAGTAGGATTGAGTAGGGTTCATTGGGGAAGGACTTGAATAGAGTAGGCCTGAGTAGGGTTCAGTGGGGACGGGGTTGAATAGAGTAGGACTGAGTAGTGTTCAGTGGGGAAGGGGTTGAATAGAGTAGGATTGAGTAGGGTTTAGTGGGGAAGGGGTTGAGTAGAGTAGGATGAGTAGGGTTTAGTGGGGAAGGGGTTGAATAGAGTAGGATTGTGTAGAATTCAGTGGGAAAAGTGCTGAGTAGAGTAGGATGTAATAGAGTAGGATTGAGTAGGGTTCAGTGGGGAAGGGGTTGAATAGAGTAGGATTGAGTAGGGTTCAGTGGGGAAGGGGTTGAGTAGAGTAAGATTTAATAGAGTAGGATTGAGTAGGGTTTAGTGGGGAAGGGGTTGAGTAGAGTAAGATTTAATAGAGTAGGATTGAGTAGGGTTTAGTGGGGAAGGGGTTGAATAGAGTAGGATTGAGTAGGGTTCAGTGGGGAAGGGGTTGAGTAGAGTAAGATTTAATAGAGTAGGATTGAGTAGGGTTTAGTGGGGAAGGGGTTGAATAGAGTAGGATTGAGTAGGGTTCAGTGGGGAAGGGGTTAAGTAGAGTAAGATTTAATAGAGTAGGATTGAGTAGGGTTTAGTGGGGAAGGGGTTGAGTAGAGTAGGATTTAATAGAGTAGGATGAGTAGGGTTTAGTGGGGAAGGGGTTGAATAGAGTAGGATTGAGTAGGGTTCAGCAGGGAAGGGGTTGAATAGAGTAGTATTAGTAGGAGTACAATAGAGTTGAGTTGGGTGGAGTCAGGTTGTATAGAGTATGGTATGAATCAAATGGAGTTGAGCAGAGGAGGACTGATTTGAATGTAATCGAGTATAGTAGAGCTGAGTTGTGTAGAGTTAGGTTAATTAGAGTAAGAATGAGTCAAATGGAGTTGAGTAGATAAAGTAGAGTTGAGTAGTGTAGGGTTGAGTTGAGCTGAGTCAGATTGTATAGAGTAGGAATCAAATGGAGTTGAGCAGAGGAGGACTAAATAAATGTGGATGAGAAGAGTAGGAATGGGTTAAATGAAGTTAAGTAGAGTATGACTGAGTAGAGCTGAGTACAGTTGAGTTGGGTGGAATCAGGTTGTATAGAGTAGGAATGAATCAAATGGAGTTGAGCAGAGGAGGACTGATTTGAGTGTAATAGAGTATAGTAGAGCTGAGTTGTGTAGAGTTAGGTTAATTAGAGTAAGAATGAGTCAAATGGAGTTGAGTAGATAAAGTAGAGTTGAGTAGTGTAGGGTTGAGTTGAGCTGAGTCAGGTTGTGTAGAGTAGGAATGAATCAAATGGAGTTGAGCAGAGGAGGACTGATTTGAGTGTAATGGAGTATAGTAGAGCTGAGTAGAGCTGAGTAGAGCGGTAATGAGTTTAATGGAGTTGAACAGCGTTGAGTAGCGTTGGTTCAGTAAGAGAGCGTTAATTAGTATTATAGTCATAAAGGTTAAGTACTGCACTCCTCCCCTAAAGCCGCATGACTGTAATGGGAGTCGAGTCAGAGGCGCTATTATAGAGGCTGTTCTGGTCCTCGGAAGCTGCGTCTGTATGAGCAACTCTGTGATGCCGTCTTTGTAAAGTAAAGGTCAAGAACCAGACATAATGTGTGCTCATGCATTCAGTGTGTGATGTGGAGGGGGGATGAGTCAGACGTTACATAACCCTCTGCATGGGTGTGTATGTTGGACGTATATATGAGACAGCACTTTGGCGTGTGCCTCTCTGGGCTTTCAGCATTCCGTTGTGGGGACTTGTTGCAGCCAGTAAAGCTAAATCTTATTTTTAGCATCATGCTAAAACCGGTTCACACCGTGAACACCGCGTTAAGGGCTGCGGTGCAGGAAGGGATCGAATGACCTCACATGTGCAGCACGAAAGGAACAGGAAGCATCAGCCTGTTAGAATGCTTCAAAGTACACCCACCCGCCACCGCATCAGGTACACCTCCTCGTATCTGCACCCACTGTCCATTACTATCAGCTCCACCCACCATACAGGACACGGTGTAGTTCTACAGGTACAGTCTGTAGTCCATCTGTTTCTCTGTGTACTGTATTACCCTGGTCAGGACCCCCACAGGACCACCACAGAGCAGGTAGTATGTGGGTGGTGCATCGTTCTCAGTAGTGCAGTGACACTGACGTGGTGGTGTGTTAGTGTGTGTGGTGCTGGTGTGAGTGGATCAGACACAGCAGTGCTGCTGGACACCTCAGTGTCACTGCTGGACTGGGAATCATTCACCAACCAAATCTATCCAGCCAGCAGTGTCCTATGGGCAGTGTCCTGTGGGCAGTGTCCTGTGGGCAGTGTCCTGTGGGCAGCGTCCTGTGGGCAGTGTCCTGTGGGCATCGTCCTGTGGGCAGTGTCCTGTGGGCAGTGTCCTGTGGGCAGCGTCCTGTGGGCAGTGTCCTGTGGTGCAGCGTCCTGTCGGGCAGTGTCCTGTGGGGCAGCGTCTGTATCCACTGATGAAGGACTAGAGGATGACCAACACTGCACTGTGCAGCAGCAGATGAGCTATCGTCTCTGACTGTCCATCTACAAGGTGGACCAGCAAGGTAGGAGTGTCTAATAGAGTGGACAGTGAGTGGACACAGTGTCTAAACACTCCAGCAGCACTGCTGTGTCTGATCCACTCACACCAGCACCACACACACTAACACACCACCACCACGTCAGTGTCACTGCAGTGCTGAGAATGACTCACCACCCACATACTACCTGCTCTGTGGTGGTCCTGTGGGGGTCCTGACCATTGAAGAACAGGGTAAAAAAGTGGTTACCTGTAATTCGGCACTGCCATAAATCCTATGGTTGTACGTGTGTGCCGTGGTGCACAGTTCTCACAAGAGACCTCGCTATAGATACATAGCACTATAGCAGGCGCTCGGGGCCCGAAGTGGCAGAGTCAGAGACTCGGTTCTGCCTCAGAGTCCCATCAGAATGATTGTATCATAACTAGGAGGTTTAGAGCAGTACCTGCTGCACATCCAGCCGTGGACTGTGTTAACCTGTCCTCTGTATCATTATCTCAGTGTCCAATAACCAATAACGCCCAGACAGCATTCATAAGTAGCTGATGAAATAGACATCTTACAGCGTCGGGGTGACAGTAGCTCCTGTTACTGGTGAGCTAATATCAGTCATGAGGAGAGGTAACCGAGCGGCTGCTGCTCCCTGACACTAGGATCTGTCAACAGCTTCTACTTTTACTGATAAGACGAGAGGACAAGTGCGCCACAGACACCGCTCACCAGGCGCTGGGACTTTTAGTATGTAAAAGTGCTCTGCAGGTTCTGTACGTGAAGTAGAAGGACTTTTATTGTGTAGAAATGCACTTCAGATACAGTTTAACGGGATGTTTGATATTCACTGTGTGAACACTCACTGCAGATACTGTATATCAGGATGCAGGACTTTTCATTTGCATGTTACAATACAAATACTGTAA
>JAMWET010002651.1:47500-50000 GCA_024036415.1 Prochilodus magdalenae
TGTGTGTGTAGTGTGTGTGTGTGTCTGTATGTAGTACGTGTGTGTGTGTGTGTAGTGCATGTGTGTAGTGTGTAGTGTGTAGTGTGTGTGTGTGTGTGTGTGTCTGTGTGATATAATAGTGTAGGGATCAATATACTGCTGTCAGCTGTTCACACCAGGGTATGTATGGATCCTGTCTGTACATTCAGCATTCCTGTGCATGTGTTTGCGGTGTAACGGTTCGTGTTTTGGTACAGCCAAAAACCTTCACTGTATAATATGTATTCATAATAAGGCTGGGCTGTGTGTGTATATATACATATGTTACCGCAGATGCAACACCGTAGCAGTGCTATATTTAGAAGCAGCCTTTAATACCTCACAGTGGTCCTCATTCACCAACATCTATGGGGCAGTCGTGGACTGGATGTTAGGGAACCGGCCTTGTGACCGGAGGGTTGTAGGTTCTAGATAGATAGATAGATAGATAGATACTTTATTGATCCCAGAGGGAAATTCAAGAAATTCTAGAAATTCAAGAATTCTATTCCCTGAGCTGACAGGACATGACTTGAGCAGGGCGCCCAACTCCTTTCTGGGCACCATGGAGATAGGGATGCTCACTGCCCCCTAGTGTCTCTGGGTATTTCACTTCCTGAAAGGTTAAATGTGGTTAACACACATGACAGATGGTTCCAAATTCTCTACTATCTTATTAAAAGTCTTCCTCAGATCCGTGTCCACAGAACTGCTCACACCTCCTGAGTGCGTGTAGATTCAGTTCTTACCTGGGAGCTGAACCCAAATAAGAAAACTCTGGTGCCAGGCCTCAGTCCTGGTGTGAACTGTGTAAATGGATTGCACACTGCATCCATAGTCTGTCAATTCTGAGCTCAAGTGACAGTTCAGTTGATTGTATATGGTATGTGGCTTGAGTTTTGTTTTGTAGGCTACCCAGCTCTTATACAAACAGGCTAAGCTAACTAGTTACAGGTGCCTTAGCAATGCACAATCAGGTTTGCATGACATTAGCACTTTCATTCATTCATTCATTCATTCATTCATTCATTCATTTGTTCGTTTATGAATTCATCCATTCATTCATTCATTTATTTATTAATTAATTAATTCATTCATTCATTAATTCATCCATTCATTCATTCATTCATTCGTTTATTAATTCATCCATCCATTCATTCATTCATTCATTTATTAATTAATTAATTAATTCATTCATTCATCCATCCATTCATTCATTCATTCATTCGTTTATTAATTCATCCATCCATTCATTCATTCATTCATTTATTAATTAATTAATTAATTCATTCATTTATTAATTCATCCATTCATTCATTTATTCATCCATCCATCCATTCATTCATTCATTCATTTATTAATTCATTCATTCATTTATTAATTCATCCATTCATTCATTCATTCATTTATTAATTCATCCATTCATTCATTCATTCATTCATCTTCTAAGCTGCTTCTCTTTCTGGGTCATGGAGGATGCTAGAGGGTATCCCAGAGTTCATTGGGAGGAAGGCAGAAAGCACCCTGGACAGGCCGCCAGCCCATCGCGGGACCCCTTCTTTATCAGAGTCTGAAGTTTCCCCAGTAGGGAGCGCTATTAGCATGCACGTTGCTGAGAGTCTGCAGAAGAAGCTCATGAACACGCGCGTGTGCAGTAGTGTTTATTATAGCAACAGGTTCTGAGCAGACTTTGGGTTACTCAGTGTGATATTAGTCAGTACGTGAGTAGGGTTCCAGGCTGCATGTGTGGTTTCGGTGCTGGTGGTCACTGGTGGAGAATATCGAGCTCTTTATTATTTGTGAATATTTTCCATGTGACCCAGGCAGGCCGAGCGGGGAGCACCTGGCTGAGATGAAAGGGGCTGTAGAGAGAGACTCAGTGGAGGCTGGGTGGTGCACCAGGGATGCGGGTCTAAATGTCGATCTGATACGTACTGAAATCCTCACAGCTTCGGCATGTGTGTGTGTGTGTGTGTGTGTGTGTGTGTCTGTGTGCGTGTGTGAGTGTGTGTGTATGTGTGTGTGTGTGGCACGGCTCTCTGATGTTATGTAATTCTCCAGGCCTTTCCCAGTGATAGCAGCGCTATGTGTGTGTGTGTGTGTGTGCGGGGGTGCTGATCGTTAGCAGCCGAGGGGGAGGGGTTAGTTAGTTTGTGGCCAGACATGTGTGGGACTGTGTGCGGTAGTGGGAGGGTTTTAATAGGCTGGTCAGAGGTCTAATCATTTCTTCTGTTGTTATTTCATTATGCTGTAATGGAGTCCTGCTGTCGGCTCTGTTAGCATGTTTGCTCTGTTAAGTGATTTCCTCCTGTACACAGAGGCCTGTGTGTGTGTATCTGTTTGTGGGTGTGGTGTGGGGTGTGTGTAGGTGTTTGTGCGTGTTTGCACATGTATGTGTGTTTGTGTATTTGTACGTGTGTGTAAGTGTATCTGTATGTGTATATGCTTGTATGTGTGTGTGTGTTTACTTGTATGTGTGTGT
>JAMWET010002651.1:55000-58757 GCA_024036415.1 Prochilodus magdalenae
AATAGGACCACGTCTTTTCTTACTGCCGGAAATAACGACGGCTGTGGATTCGAAACAGGCCACGCAACACTTAGTGAGTAGAGCGCAATATGAATCATGCGTTATGAATGAACCCCGGGATCTTTTGAGCTCAGTTTGCACCATGCTGGGTTCAAATGGACTCGCAGAGGCAGCTCCATTCAGCCCCGCACCAGCAGTGGTGCCTTTGCTCTATGAAGTGATTATGATTATAACCATCTAGGCTGCTCCTCAGTGGGTTCCTTACTGAGGCTCCTCACTGAGGCTCCTCACTGAGGCTCACTCCTAAAGGAGTTCCTGCTGGAGTGGAGTACATTTGGTCTGATACGGTGTTCTATAGGTGATCTGGTATCTGGTAGGTGCTCCGGTAGTTGTGTAGTCCGAGCGTACAGCGCTGCATTGCTTTCCTTTTCCATGTGACAAACATCCACCGGCCACTTAATTAGGTACACCTACTTGTATCTACACCCACTGTACATGGTATCAGCTCCACCCACCATACAGGACACTCTGTAGTTCTACAGGTACAGACTGTAGTCCATCTGTTTCTCTGTGTACTGTATTACCCTGTTCTTCAATGGTCAGGACCCCCACAGGACCACCACAGAGCAGGTATGATGTGGGTGGTGGATCATTCTCAGCACTGCAGTGATACTGACGTGGTGGTGGTGTGGTAGTGTGTGTGGTGCTGGTGTGAGTGGATCAGACAGAGCAGTGGTGCTGGACACCTCAGTGTCACTGCTGGACTGAGAATCGTCCACCAACCAAATCTATCCAGCCAGCAGTGTCCTTTGGGGCAGCGTCCTTTGGGCAGCGTCCTGTGGGCATCGTCCTGTGGGCAGCGTCCTGTGGGCAGTGTCCTGTGGGCAGTGTCCTATGGGGCAGCGTCTGTATCCACTGATGAAGGTCGTGGATGACCAGCACTGCACTGTGCAGCAGCAGATGAGCTATCGTCTCTGACTGTCCATCTACAAGGTGGACCAGCAAGGTAGGAGTGTCTAATAGAGTGGACAGTGAGTGGACACAGTGTCTCAACACTCCAGCAGCACTGCTGTGTCTGATCCACTCACACCAGCACCACACACACTAACACACCACCACCACGTCAGTGTCACTGCAGTGCTGAGAATGATCCTCCACCCACATCATACCTGCTCTGTGGTGGTCCTGTGGGGGTCCTGACCATTGAAGAACAGGGTAATACAGTACACAGAGAAACAGATGGACTACAGTCTGTACCTGTAGAACTACAGAGTGTCCTGTATGGTGGGTGGAGCTGATACAGTGCACAGTGAGTGTGGATGTAAGGCCTTATGAAGTGGCTGGTCTTACTTCACTTCAGTGATGGTCCAGGTTAAGCTGATTACAGAAGACTGGACTCTTTGTGTTGGAGATAAGGCTGCTGGAGGTGTGGGCACTGATGCTGACCGATGGCTGTTGCCTAAATCCTCTTTGGCTCATGCGTAGGAGAGGAACGCACTCTCTGTGTTCACCACAGTTAGGGATCACTCCCTCAGGAGTCCAGCGCATGCTTATGGGAAGCAGGACTCGCAGTAAGACTTGATTCCATGAAATCATTTTACCGTGCATTCATTCATCTGTCCATCTCTCCATCCGATCATCCAATTATCCAACTATTATCGATTCATTTGTCCTCCTTTCATTTCATCCATCTGTATATCCTGTCCATAATTCATCCATAACCTTCTAGCTATTCATTTATCTGTCTAACCATCAGTTTCACCCATGCATCCTTCCAAACACCCATTCGTCCATCTGTACTTTCATCCATCCATCCATCCATCAATCCATCCATCCATCCATCCATCCATCCATCCATCCATCCATCCATCCATCCATCCATCCATCCATCCATCCATCCTTCCATCCATCCATCCATCCATCCATCCATCCATCCATCTATACTTTCATCCATTCATCCATCCGTCAATCCATCCCTTTATCTATCTACCCAATAATTCATCCATTCATCTGTCCTCCATCTGTCTGTCTGACCACTAATTAGTCAGTCACCCCAATGATTCACCAGCCCATCCATCCATCCATCCATTCATCCAACCACCCTTTCGTCCATCTTTACTGCCTTATGGTCCTTCATCTGTTCATCCATCCAACCATCCATGTATCCAGCTATCCAACTATCCAATAATCCATCCATCTATCTGTCTGTCTAGCCATCAGGTCGTCCATCAATCCAACGATTCACCCATTCGACCCATTTGTTCATCTATCTATTCGTCTTTCAATGTATTCATTCATCCATCCTACCATTTGTCGATCCATCCCTTGATCCACCCATCCACCCATCTGTGTGTACATCTGGTTTGTTCCCCAATCATGCTTTTTTTTTTTTATATACATCTGGTCCATTCCGTGTCATATTCCATCCATCTCCATTGGATCCACTGGTTCACAACGAGTCCGTTTCGCAAAACTGTTCTCCATTTGATGTCCGTATTCGCTACAAGAGGTAGCATCAGTGCAGCTGCTCAGCATCATCCCTCCATAACAGCCATATCCATCCATCCATCCATCATCCATCCATT
Source organism: Prochilodus magdalenae (assembly GCA_024036415.1). Lineage (NCBI taxonomy): Eukaryota > Metazoa > Chordata > Actinopteri > Characiformes > Prochilodontidae > Prochilodus > Prochilodus magdalenae. Next base: position 57,586 of record JAMWET010002651.1, read on the forward strand.
CCATCTATCCATCTGTCTGTTCTGTCCACGCCATGTCCACCCATGGCATCCTCCATTTAACTTCTGCTGTCCATCTAACCCATGTCCAAAAAACAACAACAAACAAACGATGCATCAATCCCATCCACCATATCCTCCTCCGTACACGATGATCATATGGGGGGGGGATCACCATCCGCCTCCGTTGCCGTCCGTACCGTCCCGTCCGTCTGTCCAACCCATTGCATATCCATAGCCATGCATCCAGTGAATTTTAATCCGTCCATCTCTCTCATCTCTCGTCAGGTCCTACCAGTCGATCCAACCACCTATTCATATTTCAATTTCATCCTAATCTGTTCATCCATTCCTCCAACGCATTTCATGCCTTTCATGCATCCTTGTACACGCCATCGTTATTTAAATTTGCCGTGATGCTGCATGGGAGTAACTGTTCATTAAATGGGGCTATATAAAATAACGCTAAACAACGCCACACGCACTACAAAACCGCCCCGCCCATCAATCCTAGTCTCCCTCTGTATCTCGCCTGTTTCGTGTTACCCAGAGCCAGATCCTGATGTGAATCCTGAATTAACGAGTTCTGTATTATTTCAGTAATCCTGAATCCTGTGAGCAGTGTCAGTGGAGTGTTATATGAAACGGTTCACTGTAGAGACCGTGGTGTGTTCAGAGGTGCTGTGGATTAGAAACCAGGGCTCTTCTGCTGCTCTTTAGGCAGCGTATCCATACCCTTGTCATATAGCTTCAGGATGGTTGTATCAGACCTCTCTTAAACAGTCCGGGCTCTGCAAGTTCCCCCACTGCTCTGACCTTAAAGCCACTCTTATGCTGGTGTGAGTGGATCAGACAGAGCAGTGCTGCTGGACACCTCAGTGTTAATGCTGGACTGAGAATCGTCCACCAACCAAATCTATCTAGCCAGCAGCGTCCTGTGGGCAGCATCCTTTGGGCAGCGTCCTGTGGGCAGTGTCCTGTGGGCCAAGAGGTGGCAAGCGTTCTTCCCCCCTGCTGTGGCAAGCGTGTGCCTGTGGGCCAGAGCGTTCCCTCCTGTGGGCAGTGGTCCTAAGGGGTATAGGGGCAAGGGGCAAAAAAAAAAAGCGTGCTATGGGCAACGCTAATGGGGGCAAAGAAAACAGCTCCTGTGGGGCGCGCTGCCTGTGGGCAGGAGA
>JAMWET010002652.1:0-2500 GCA_024036415.1 Prochilodus magdalenae
AACATTCGGCCTTGATGTTCAAAGGAATGTGGACACCTCTTCTATCTGAGGTCAGGTGTTTACCCTCATCCAGGAAAGGCCTCGTCCTCTATTAGCAAGGAGGGGTCAAGCTAATAGAGCGAAAATCCAGTAGTGTAAAATACCTTGCTGAGTGATTTCAAGGATGTAGGTATGTCACCATGTGCAGTGCTTAGAGTTCAGGAGAGATCTCAGGAATACTCTGCGTATAAGGCTGAAAACCCCAAACGAATGACCCTGACTCTCAATCCCTCAGACAGACAAGGGTTCCCTGAGCCAAAGAAGAAACAGACCATCCAGGCTGTTACCAGTGTAAAGTTTAAAATCCGCAGTCTGTTAAGATATGTCAGGTACGGGAGTATTAGTGGGGAACCTGGACGTGAAGGCGTCATTAACACTGAACACAATTGGGATCAACATATGCTGCCGGCTAGACAACATGTTTCTTGGGTCACCAATGCTTATTTCCACTAGATGATGCCAAGGCACCTTCTGTCCAGGTGCCAGCCTAGCCCACCTACAGCCCAGACCCGTCTCCTACTGAAAAGGTATGCATAATAGAAAAATGAAAACCCGAAACAGTTGCACACGATTTATAAAACCAAAGAAGAGTATCAAATTCTGCTTTCAAAGCTGCATCAGTTCATGTCTACGGTTGTTCTTCTCACCTGCTGTGTCGTCATGGTCACCTCCAGTGATGAAACCTGTGGTAAAAGCAAACCTTGCACATTGGACTATGTGTGTCCTACATGCCCATGCTCAAGCCTGTCCTTGGTTCATGGTTCTTGCTATGCTTGCTAATCTGCCAAGTTGGACTCTATTTCCCATTGTGACTGCTCTCACCTAGCACACAGTGGCCCCCAGTGTGGTCAGTGTTCCCCTGCCCAGCTGCCCTGGATGCTCCAGGCCAGTCTTTCCAACCTCACCATGGCCATTATGAGCTCCAACCTTCTGCTGGTATGTCCACACCTACTCTCCTCCAAGTCCCGACCTCCTTTTATGTCTGACTGGACTGGACTGCTGCTGGGGATATGCTGCCATCTACTGGCCTTCCTGGTCTGGGTGTTTTGTTTATGCCTTTTTCTCCTCCCAGTGCTTCTACTGCTTTATCTTCAACTGTCCTTCAACACCTCAGCTTGTTAACTTAGGATCCCAGCCCCTCCCCTCACTCCTTTAGTCCCTGCCCCTTATCCATTTTAGCCACTCTTGCTTACATTTCCTAGCGTATAAAAAGGTCTCCCAGCACACTTGCAGCTGGCTCAGCCATGACTTCTCCTCACCAATACATTATTCTCTCTCTGCATGGCTTCTTCTGCAGTCTTACCCAGTTAGGCCCGTCTAGTCCTTTTCGCTCTATGTTCAGGGCTCCTCTAACGTCCAGACCTCAACTACCTCTTACTTGAAGATTTGTTGACCTCTGCCAGTTCCTTGTGCAGCTGCCTGCTCCCAGAGTTATGTTTTGAAACATACTGGGACTAAATGGATCAAGCCAAACTATCACGGTTTTGACGATCAACCACTGTCTCCTGTGAGCTCCTACAAAGATGGAGCCCTGGCATTTGGGTCATGGCCTTGGGAGAGGACCAGGGTTGGGCAGCATCCTGCTCCCAATAACTTTAGCTGTAGACCCGTGTGAGACATGTGGCAAAAGTGGAGGCCCCTGGGAGCATGCGGCAAACTAATAAAGTCATACTTACTACATTATATATTATATATATATATATATGAATGTATGTGTATATATAAAACGTGCTTGTGAGGCTATACAGTGCTGGACTGTAGAACGTGCTTGTGAGGCTATACAGTGCTGGACTGTAGCACTTGCTGTGCTGGAATGGGTAGCACTCTGGGATGTGTGGTTGATGACCTGCCTGGTGTGCTGACTGCCTAGTAGTGTTGGATGGTAGTTTTCACTGCTGACTGCCAGTAAAAATATACAAGGGGCCAGTACAACTGATCTGCTGCCCTGGGGTCCAATGTTGCCAATAATGTTTCATTTGGCCCTACTGGATATTCCAGCATCTTGCAGAATCCTAGGCCAGGCAAACGGGTGCCGTTCTGAAGACCAAAGCTGTCATAACGTTAGCATACAGTTTGCATGCTACTGAATGCGCATCTAGCACGTGATGTTGCACATACACCAATTACGTGACTTGTGGAGACACCACAGCAAGTCTGCTGTATCTTTCACAATCTCCCTGCTTCAGAAAGCTCAGAGGTCGGTTTCTAATGTCATCTCTTTAGAGTGTTAGAGCCTCCTGAAAACTTTATTTCCCTTACTGGAACTTGTTATAACATTAAAACATGCCAATATTTTAATTACATTAAACACATTAACATTTAAATTATTGTTTAATTAATGAAACACTTCAGTTTAGAATCTTTGAGTGAGCAAAATTCGTACACATGTTTGTCTCTTGGAAGGTGTTGGACTCCCCCAACCTACTTTATGGCACACCTATACAGTGCTGTCTGTTTCAGT
>JAMWET010002652.1:7500-18485 GCA_024036415.1 Prochilodus magdalenae
ACTCTCTCGACGTCCATTCCCTGGATGTTCACTAACGGAGGGGGATGATGGGTAAGAACCAGCCTCCCCAGTGACTTCATCAGATGTGAGGTCAGTGCCACCGGTCTGTAGCTGTTGAGGTCCTTTGGGTGCTGCGTTTTCGGCACAGGTACCACACAAGATGTTTTCCACAGCTGGGGCACTCTTCCCAGTTTCAGGCTCATGCTGAACATGTGCTCAAGTACCCCGCACAGCTGATCTCCACAGGACTTGAGGAGCCTGGCACTGATGCCATCTGGACCTGCAGCTTTCTTTGCCTTGATTTTCCTTAGCTCATTCCTCACCTGGGCCGTTGTAAAGGACAGACATGGGGGGCTGGGTGCTGGGTGTGAATGGGTTAGAGCTGCCATCAAATGAACCAGTGGGGGGTGGCTGTGAGCTGAACGTTGTTGAGGGGGTGTGTGTGAGAGAGGTCGGAGGGCAGCATGTTGGTAGTGCCACAGAGGGCACTACCAACATTCAGCAGGGACGTCTGTGCAGGGGGAGGGGCAGATCCCCCACCACCTGGGAGTCGGGCTTCTTGTGACCAGAGATGGTTTTAAGGCCTTTCCAAACTCCGCTGACGTTGTTCCGCTGTAACTGTTCCTCCAGCTTCCTCCTGTAGCTGGCTTTCCCCTCCCTGATCTTCCTTCTCAGGTCTCTCTGCACAGCCTTCAGCTCATCCTTGTCACCTGATCTGAAGACCCTCTTTTCCTCTTTTAGGAGAGCCTTTATATCAGGATTTATCCAGGGCTTGTTGTTGGAGAGACACTGAATAGTCTTGGTGGGAACGGTGTTCTCCACACAGAAGTTAACATAATCCGTGATGCAATGAGTGAGACTGTCAGTGTCCTCCCCATTAGGATCACTCAGTTCTTCCCACACTGTTGATTTAAAACAGTCCTTCAGAGCCTCTTCAGTCTCCTTAGACCATTTCTTCACCGTGCGGGTCACAGCTGCTTCTCTGTGTACAAGGCGTTTGTACACAGGCAATATTATATAGGTGTTATATAGCTCTTAGCTTTTAGCCTTCCTATTATGATGGTAGAGAGTGGATTTTGGAGCTGGATTACTGGCTGGTGGTGGATCAGATGTGCGTGTAAGGAACCAGGTTACACTGACTACAGCACATATTGTTATATAGTTTTAGATGTAATATTCATAATATAACATAAAGACACAATGCCCTGCATGTTCCTCTAAACCCTCAGTGTAGTTGTACCATTAATTAGTTAATGTAACATTACTGTACTGACCCAGATCCAAACGGGTATCAGTATTTTAATGACTGAATTATGCAAGAATCAGTAAAACGATGCTGCTACTGTACCTTCTTTATGAAAGTGCAAGGACAGAAGTGTTTCAGAAACAGTTTCTACTTCATCTCTACTGAGGAGAAGAGCTGGAGTGAGAGCAGACAGTACTGCAGAGAGAGAGGAGCAGACCTGGTGATCATCAACAGCAGAGAGGAACAGGTAAGAGAGTAAGAGACTGCACACCACTCTTCTTCACCTGTATCTGTTCACATTGCTCCATACTGTACCACGTCAGGAGTTCATCACTGAAGCATTCAATGGGACTGAAGCTTGGATTGGTCTGTCGGACACTGAGACCGAGGGGGTCTGGAAATGGGTGGACAGCTCGGCACTGACCACTCAGTAAGAGACCACTGAAATGGAAAAACACACACACACACACACACACACACACTACAGCACTGTCTCTAAGAAGGTCTAGAGGTGTACTAGTGAAGACACTCTCTCTGTGTTTCAGGTTCTGGTGGCCAGGAGAACCCAACAATTACAACAATGAGGACTGTGCTGTAACTAGCTTCAGGTATGCTCCAGCCAAAAGCATACCCACCTGGGCTGATATTCCCTGTGGTTTTCCTAAAGTTGGAATCTGTGAGAAAAGTTTCAAGGTGTAGTTACTCCACAGATTTTATTAAGTTCAGTGATGAAGGTCTGTACCAGCTGAGTGTGCAGAAATCCCAACCCTGATTTTAAAGACTGCAATGAAAGGAGCAGAGTAAGATGTGTTAAGGCAGACAGTAAAAGAGTGGCTTGCCCCCCCACCCCGATTCTATAGGACTGCAGACCTACGAATAGCATTTCCTTCTAGCAGAATGGAGAAATGAGCGAGATCATCTTCAGCTTCTGATCTGGGGACATATCAGTACGGCTTGTGCTTCTGCTGCTGCTGTAATACTGCGTTTTCCTTATTGCTGTTTATGACTGTCAAAGCCCTGATGGACCTGCACATAACGATACTAACTGAATTAAAGTTGGCCTTGGCTCTGAAACTGTGTGGCTGGTGCTTTGAGATAAGAGCCGAGTCAGCTGTCAATCTAATTACGTCATATCAATAACACAAGCGAGTTGATGTCGGTGAAAAGATGGTGTAGTGTTCATCATAATGCAGTGCTGTATCTCTCAGCTCCTCAGCGTTTACTGTAGATGCTAATTTTAAGTCATACTAGCTCTGTATTTTCTGCACACTGAGAAGAGACAGATCCACTGTTGAGTTGGGATACATTTCTTATCTACACAAACTGGTCATTCAGTGTGTTATTCTACCCAGCGAGTGGTTCTACTTAGCATATCATAACATTTCTAAAAGTGCTTTGAACGTCTTACCTGCTCTAATTCATCCCAAAGTTTAATGGTAGCTGCCAGTGGAATATGGTTCAGGGCCACTGAACACCGTTTGGGCTCTGCCGGGCAAGTTACCAGTGGGGAGGACCCAAATGCTAAGCAGAGGTGAGCTTTGAACCCTGGCCACTGTGTTGAAAGGCAGACACCTGCTGCTCCCCCACCAGAGCACCATACCCAACCTTTAAACAGGTGAGGAACACCAACCGGGGTTTAACCTGGTGAACTCCCAACAAAAGCAACCAACCAGAAGTCCGGGATGGAGAAAACCGGTTAAATAAATAAACAAATTGAAGGAGGGAACAACAACTCACTTTTACACCTATATACAGCGGTGTGAAAAAGTGTTTGCCCCCTTCATGATTTCTTAAATTTTGGTCCATTTTGCTGTTTCAGGTTGGTTGTAGCTGAAAGGTACGAGATAGCAGTACACTGCAGCATTCCTGAATATCTCAGCATCTTCCAGAATCCATGGCCAGGCCTATTGTGCTGTTCTCACCATAAGAGTCTATGCTAAGCTGAACTCGCACCTTAACCACATGATGTTCCTCTGTACACACAGTCATGTGACTTTTAGAAAAGTCTTCCGTATCTGTCACGATCCCTCTTCCTTAACGAGCTGTAAAGCAACACGACTTCATATCAGCACACTGTATTCAGCTAGCTCAACCCTGTAAATGCTTCCCAAAAGCTTCTCACTAAGGCATATGAACGGACGAGTTACAAATGGGTTAAAACAGGAGGTGCAGTGCTATGTATAGAGAACTGATATGATATGATATGATATGATATATGATGACCCATTGTAGCACAAGTCCATCTCAAGGACAGACTTGAGACCGATGACTTACTGCTCTACTGTATGTTAATTTGATTAGCTCTCCCCTATTAGAAAGCAAGACGGCTTGTGAACACAGAGAGCAGCTGCACAGATACTAGTGTGGCAAGTGTCAACTTCCTGTTCTGAGAGGAAGCATGTATTTATTAATATCATCTACATAAAGTCGCTGCTAGAGACTGTAGTAGAGACTCCACATCTGCAGAAGCAATTTTCAAAGCTGAAATCCGACCAGTGACATCAACACGTTTACAGAGGATGAAGGAACCGAAGGTGGACGAGGATGTATATGCAAATACAGAGGATATGACCGACGACACAGCAACTCGTTTAAACGACAGCCACGATTTTGAGGATGTCTATGCCAGTGTTCCAGAGACGGGTGTGACCAGAAGCCCTACCTCAGGTACCCACACACACAGAATGGCCTATCCCATATGGCAGTTCATAACAACATACAGACCTGTGGGGCCTAGTGGAGGTGTTACAGTCTACATCTGAGATGGACTTGTGCTCGTCACAGTGTATGGGTCATGCTAGTGTAGTACCTGGTAGCTAAATACACTCATCATTGAAAGAACTGTTGAAAGTTGAACTTTCAACAAGAACATTTCAACAAGAACATTGAAAGAACTCCCACACTTCCAGAAGGATCTGCAGAACCTTGGCCGTCTAAGGTAAGGCCGTCCTGCTTCATCCTGATCCTGATCACCTGATCACCCCTCTCAAAATCTTCAACTGCTCCAATTGCTTTTGAACTTCTCTAAGGTGTATTTCTCTGTAAGGGTCCGGGCTGTACCGCCTGCAGCCAGCAGAGGGCGGCAGCAGCGGCGCCGTTCTGGGGGAACTACAGCCCGGAACTCCAAACCCCAGAATGGCCCACGATGATTACACCAACAAGCAGCACCTGGGGCGTCGGTAATATAAGCCCTCACCACGCATACACCATCGCTGCACCTTTGTAGAGGGGTAGCCGGTACGGTATTAGAGCCAAGAGCAAAAAGAAACAATCGTGCAGAGTAGACTGTGGGTCACTCTGCACATAGTGAATTATAATTCCCCGTTTTGTTAATCCCTCTACTGTTCATTTCAGTTCCTATTTAAGCTATCCTTCTGTTTGAACACGCTTCTCTAGTGTTTCATTTGTTTGCCCTTCCCGCCATTTCTCCCTGTAACTGTTAAGACCGCTATCAAGGTCGGGGGTTCGATCCCCGCCTTAACACTGAGATCCAACTACTCAGTTCACTCCTCACACTCCTAGTTTCACGTGCATCCGCATCCAGGAAGTTTGTTTGCGTGCTATATAAACCTTAATACACCGCAAACGGATTCCTGCACTGCGCTTGGGTCCAACACCCAACCGCACCGTGACATTCTCTCGCTAACACCACAACAGCACGAGCCAGAACGGAAAGCACCCACAACAGGACCACCTTACACAGTCAGTCAGTACAGAGATAAGGCCTGTCCCTGCTTATGTCACATGTGTGGACAAGTGAGAAACTTCACATGTCTCATGGCCCACCATGTTTCAATCCTGGCTTTCAGAAATTTGTGCAACTCATCCAAACTAGTCTAAAAACTGTTTTCAGCTCAGTGGCTTTGCACCAGTTGGCTACAAAAATTAACATTTCAGAAAGTGTCCCACTTCCGGGTTTTCCTGGCTCCTCCGGACTCAACTTCCCAGAGGGCATTGCACTATGACATCACACCCACATGTCCCCAGTCGACCAACCAGCTCTGTTCCAGGTGCCCAGAGTACTAACAGCTGTAGCCCATTAGCCCCAGTATATAAGGCCCTCTCAAACACCTCCTTGTTGGGAAGTGTTGCCGAACGCTTTGCGGTTCTAAACGGGTCTCCTTCTGTTTCTCTACTCTGGCTTTTGACACCTTTTGTTTTCTGACCTCCTCTTTTGCTTGTCCCTTGTCGGCTGTTCTCTGTTTAATCTCTCCTCAACCTCTCTTTCATTCATTCTCTTGCTTGCCCTTCCAACTTATCTGCCTTGCTGCCGGTCTACTCTGGTTTTGATTGCTGCCTGTCTCTGACTTCGATCTTGCCTCCCCCCTCCATGTTGGGTCGTGTATTGTTGCTGTGCTCGATTACTCGATAGCTTAATGAAACCCATCGGATTTTAGATCTGCGCATGAGACTGGCTGCTGTTTGTTAGGGGCTGCTGTGTGTCCTCCTGCTGGCTGTTATCGCAGTGCTGTGGGTCCAGTTCAACAACCTGACTACAGAGAGAGACCAGTTACAGATCAGTAATGACAAGCTGGAAGAGGAGAAGGGCCAGTTACAGGAGGAGAAGGACATGCTGCAGAGGAAGTTACTCACATGGGTGAGTAAACTAAGCTGAGGTTAGGGACCACAGAAGTAGCTACTCTGTTAAGAACACAGAGTATAGGCTACATACGTGCTGTACAGTTTAATGCAACCATCTGGGATAAATATGAAAGCAACCCACTTAGCAACCATCTGGAATGCCATGGCGACTGCCAAGCAAAACTATAGGGGTTTATAAACATTCAAGAAAACAGAATAACAAAAGTAAAAACTAATGTACACGACGTGCAACACTTTTACCAGCTGTAGATTCTGACGGAAAGGGTGAGGCTAACACATAGGGAGTGCTAGTTGCCGACCCTCGTCAATCAAACTGTTTGAAGGTGGTAGAGTGGGTGGAGTTTGGCATGGTGAGGACTATAAAGCATGTTTAGTCCATTTTGTGGAACTCGTTTTATCCAGCTGGCCCACTTCAGTTTCTCCTGTGGAAGGTCTAATGGTATAATGGAAAACCATACATCCTGTACAACTTGTACAAAATGCAGCAGCCTGCCGGAGGTTGTGTAACTTGGTTACACAATTCAGAACCTCAGGAAACTAAACCTGCAGATGCAATCACGCCAACACACACTTCCACATCTAGCAGATAAAACCCTGAAATCAATCATGGAGGTCAACAAGCTTCAGAAGACAATGAGCCCATGCATGAAAGCCCCTATATCTGCCCAGCAAAAACATTTCCAGAGGAATATCCCAGTACAGGACCCTAAACCATACGACTGGATCTGGGATGCCTTCGGCACAACACCACCTGCCGGAGAGGAACAGTCCACAAAGCAGGCCCACACCAGCCACTGACATATACAGGGATTAAAGGTTCATGCTGTTACACAGTGAAGCTGAACATACATAGTTCATGCTGCTTCCACCGTGAAGGTGATTCGTCTCTTTAGTTTGTTTTGTCCAATCAGACGTGGCAGTTTTTGTTGAATTTTTTCAATGTCAGAGCAGGGGGCTTCTTATCTACCAAAGGGGGCGCTGCCGAAAGAGTTTGGGAACCCCTGGCCTAAACAATGCATCTGGAAAGAGAACACAAAACAGCAGAACACCAACACCCCCCTGCTTTCAAACCTCAACCGACAGGAAATCAGCATTGCCAAGGCTTGACTTCCTTCACTGACCACAAATGTTAAGCAATTCTAGGCAACGCGAAAGGCGCTCACTTCCTCTTTCCAACAACACACCCAAAAAACATATATACCAGATTATATACAGATATAGACCAGATTACAAATCCCCAAATAAGCAGGTGAACTGGTAACAGGTGAGTGGATCTCGACTGGGTATTAAAGGAACATCCACCAAAGGCTCAATCCACTAAAGTCTCAATCTACTAAAGGCTCAATCCACCAAAGTCTCGATCCACCAAAGTCTCGATCCACCAAAGGCGCGATCCACCAAAGGCGCGACCCACCAGGCTCAATCCACTAAAGACTCAATCCACCAAAGGCTCAGTCCACTAAAGGCTCAATCCACCAAAGGCTCAATCCACCAAAGGCTCAATCCACCAAAGGCTCAATCCACCAAAGGCTCAATCCACCAAAGGCTCAGTCCACTAAAGACTCAATCCACCAAAGGCTCAATCCACCAAAGGCTCAATCCACCAAAGGCTCAATCTACGCTAGCATCTTAGTACTTTGTACTAAATGTTGCAAGATAGCTGTCAAACCGTTCAGAGAAGAACATTTCTTGAGGCAGGAATGTAAAGAATTCAGGTCTTGGGCTTGGGTGTATGTGCTCGGAAAACCAGTCTACGGAAAGCTATCGTCACTTAACACAGTTTAATGCTAGTCAAGTCAAGAAACGGAACACTATCATGCGAGGAGAAACCCACATACCAGGTTAATGTAACACAATGCCGCCTTCTCTGGGCCTGAGGTCGTCTTAGGTGGTCCAACAAACAGGGGGAAACCACACAGACTGATGCATCAGTGCAGACAATGATGACTAAAGTCTTGTATCAAGCATGTTACAGGACAGACAGAGCGACTGTTATTCTAACCAGAGCACTAAACCCGGACCGCCGTGCCAGACATGAGTAACATCACTGGTGTAATACCTCAACTTCCTCTCCTGACAGCAAGTACATATCCACAGGGCCACTCTGATAGACTGTAGTAGAGACTCCACATCTACACCTAAAGCAGAAATCCACCCGGTGACGGCGTCAACACGTTTACAGAGGATGAAACAACTGAAGGTGGATGAGGGTATATATGCAAACGACAGGCACGACTATGAGAATGTTCCAGAGAAGGGTGTGACCAGAAGCCTTGAAGGACCTACCACCTCAGGTACCCACACACACACATAGCCTTGGTACTCTGTGATCCTCCTCCAGGTCAGGAGTTAGCTGGTAACATACAGACCTATGGAGCCTATTGGAGGTTTAAAGCCTACACTGGAGATGGACTTGTACAGCATCACACCGTACGGGTCGTGCTAGTGTAGTAACTGGTAGCTAATGGTTTAAGCTAATCTGTTTATCTACAGTAGCTCACTGTCACTCACAGATTAAACTCCGAGTCAGTTAAAGTCTGTTTCCATGGTGTTATAAAGAGATCATGTACACAGCTTACTCAGCTGCTCTTCAGTCTCAGTACACTGATGTAGCTCCTACAGGCTCTTACAGGGACTAGCCAGGGGATCCTGACTCTACAGTGCTCTGTGTTCCTCATTAATGACTCTATTTAATGAATGACTCTAAATGATGATGTATCTGATTCAGACTGTTACTGAACTGCTTATGAACAGGTCATGAACGCTCTGTGTACATGTAGTTCCTGTACAGCAGTAGCCCACTTTCTATCTCTCAGAAATGCCAGGCCTTTAGGGAGAGTGAGTACTGGATTGGTGAATATGATGGTGTATCTTTTTATTTCCTGGAATCGACACTGCAGGAAGTAGATGCTCCAGAGTGGCTGCCGTGTGTCTGGGGCTGCTGTGCGTCCTCCTGCTGATCATTATCGCAGTGCTGTGGGTCGAGCTCTACAATATCACTACCAGTAAGACCAGTAAGGAAAAGTGTACTCACTGCCCCCTAGTGTGCGTGTATGTTTGTATGTTGCACTTCATGGATGATTCTGTGAATGGAAATACTTGAAATCTGACTTCATAAAAAACAAATGGCCCATTTGTATAACACAGTTGGTGAGGGTGGCTGGTGACTGTAAAAGGCTGTTCCTACAGATGGACCGATTATAGCTCATTGAGGTTTCCGAGAGCTTACCCCCTCGCTCACCACTGAGCACACAGCTGCTGCCGGTGGTGCTGGTGGTGCCGGTGTGCGTGACAGATATGCAGCAGTTCTGGGACAAACCTTTCTGTCTAGGGGTTACTCTGAGCTGGATATTACAGACATGGAGGAGCTTGGGCTCTCTAGCCTTCTGACTGTGGATCTGAGCAGCAGAATTGCCCTCTCTGTGACAAGCCTCTCTCTCATTGAGACAAAGGAGCACTTCACAGCCTCTACGCAAACCAGCAACCTTTATAAGTCATCTGCATTAGTAGTTAGAGCACTTGATGCTACCTTGCTCTTAACCATGTACAAAGTGGAGCAGTCATTCGCACCTGTCATTCCCACTACGCACCGGCCAGCCGAACCCCATGGTGGCAAAACGAGCTGAGTTTTTTAGGGGTCTTAGTTTTAATGTCTGAGTTGCAGGTTTTCTCTTTCTTTTAATAACTTGTAACAATGAAATTCCAGTGTCCCGCATGTTCCTCTCCTCCTTGTACTGGACACCTTAATGGACTTATGTCCTAATAATGTGCTATTAACTCATGTACATAAAACCGATGTCCCAGATCAGAATTACCTCAATGAGCGTTAACATCTCAATGACTGAGTTATATAAAAATCTGGAATTCACATCCACAGAAAAACATGTTTTGGCGATTTTCACTTTCATGCATCATTTGAACACAGCCACTGCTGTTTACACCAGGTGAACGTCAGAACGACAGAAATGGGCCAAACTTCTTGGAAAGAGGTCTGGTTCCATTGACTTCCATTCAAATCAGATGAGGGTTTTTTTGGCCTCTCCTGTAAAGTTGCCATTTTGGAGATACTTGTTTTGCTATAGACAGTGACGATATTTAACTTGAGCTGATCTATTAATATGCATGACGTTTCCTGTGAAAAGGACAGAAGTGTTTCAGTGTCTACAACATCACTACTGAGAGGAGGAGCTGGAATGAAAGTAGACAGTTCTGCAAAGACCTAGGCGGAGACCTGGCGGTCATAAACAGCAGAGAAGAACAGGTGAGAGAGAGAAAGAGAGAGAGAGAAAGAGAGAGAGATAGAAAGGGAGAGAGAAAGGGGGGGAGAGAGAGAGAGAGAGAAAGGGAGAAAGAGAGAGAAAGGGAGAGAGAGAGAAAGGGGGGTGAGAGAGAGAGAGAGAGAGAGAGAGAGAGGAGAGAAGAGAGGATGAAAGGGGGGGGAGAGCAGAGAGAGAGAGAGAGAGAGAGATAGGGGGAGAGAGAGAGAGAGAAGAGAGAGAAAGGGGGAGAGAGAGAGAGAGAAAAAGAGAAAGGGGGAGAGAAGAGAGAGAGGATGAGAGAGAAGAGAGAGAGAGTGAGCGAGAGAGAGGAGTGAGAGAGAAGTAGAGAGAGAGAAGGGGAAGAGAAATGGAGAAAGAGAGAGAGAGAGAGAGAGAGAGAGAGAGAAAGGGGGAGAGAGAGAGAGAGAAAGAGAGAGAAGGAGAGAGAGAGAGAGAAAAGGTGGGTGGGAGGGAGGAGAGAGAAGAAGAGAGGAGAGAGAGGAAAAAGGGGGAGAAGAGAGAGAGAGAAGAAATAGCGAGAAAGGGGGAGAGGAGAAGAGAGAAAGAGGAAAAGGGGGGGGAGAGAGAGAAGAAAGAGAGAAGGAGAGAGAGAGAGAGTGAAGAGAAGAGTGAGAAGAAGAGAGAGAGAGAAATGGGGGAGAGAGAAATGGAAAGGAGAGAGAAAGGAGAAGAGAGAGAAAGCGGGAGAGAGAAGAGAGAACAGAGAGAGAAGAGAGAAGGGAGAGAGAGAAAGAGGGGGAGAAGAGAAAGGAAGAGAGAGAGAAAAGGTGAGAGGAGAGAGATAGGAGAGGAGAGAGAGTGAGAGAGAGAGAGAGAGAGAGTGAGAGAGAAAAGAAAAAACAGGGAAAAAAGAAAAA
>JAMWET010002653.1:0-37500 GCA_024036415.1 Prochilodus magdalenae
ATAGGCCGGAAACAGCATTTAGTGTCAGCTGTCACAATAAAGACAAACAAGAACTTTGTTATGGACAGACAATAGCAAAATCTGATAATGTTTGGATTCAAATGTATAACTGATTATTCCTCCTCAGGGGACGCACCTCTCGCCAAGACCATCCCGTTTAATTTGGATTACGCTCAACTTTATCTGCTTCTTCTTGATGCATGTGATGTTACCATCCTAAGCACATACAGAGTTATAAACAGCCCGATTTAGTTTGTTCAAGTAAGCTGGAGATGGGACAACACCAAAATAAAACAGGAACAGGTGTACTCCAGGATCAGGACTGGGAACAAGCAAAGGCGTTCAAATAAAAGCTACCTCTGCAGGGCTGAAGATAATAAAGGTCATTAATGTTTTTATAAAGGTGGGATCTGTGTAGTAAGAAGTGTGTGTACTTACCAGTCCATAGTGTGCAGTTGGCGAGTGCTGTGGTGTGGGGGGCTGCTATGATCTGGAAGGAAGGGCAGAGTAAGTGTTAAAGCCCCCAGGGGGAGCTGGAGATGAGCCAGTTGGTTGAACTGCAGCCGAGACGGGCCAGCCTCTTCCTGAGTGAAGGAGGATAACCACAGACACAGAACCACTTCATTACCTACAAAACACAACCATACAAATTCATTGGTATTAGGCCAGTATCAATACAGATAGAGAGGAGGGTGGGGCATTTCAAAAGACACTCCACTCAGTTTCTGTGAAGCTTCATTAGGAAGATTCCATGAGGAAACTACTAAAACAAATACAAATAGCATGAAATGAAGGGTCATAGCCAGGGATGGGTTGCATACATGGATAGAATACATTAATAGCACTATGTGATCAGGATACACACCAGACATCATTAGTTTCCCCCCCCCAAAGTTAGTTTCAGTTTCGCATAGTGATTTCTTTCACGCTGCAGTTTTCCCCAAGGTAGAAATGCAAAATGTTATCATGTATGAATCAATCATAACATGTACTAAAATCAGTTCCCGCTTCTTTTCATGTGAAAATTATGTCTTTTAAATTCGTAGGACCTGTCGCTTTGTACAGACTGCTGAAAGCTTTGAGATTGCTTTTATGTTGATAGATTACAATCAACAGCATCACTGAAGTCCAGTGCTCCAATAATAAAGTATGCTCAAGCTCAAACACATGACGATCACTAGATGCAAAAACCTTGCAGTTAGCACTGGGGTTTACAAAAAATTTCCACTGAAAATATGGCCTGTGGTTTTTACACAGCAGGTAAAAGTTGCCCAAATCATGTGACACCAGGGGGGACGTGATACAGTGTGGGGAGTATGAACGCACAGAACAGGTTGTCCTCTGATATTTTCATTTTCAATTTTGGGACTTTGCTTATTTTGTGTTACATGAAATCTGACACAGATATCTGATTAGCGCAGAAATGCTCAACTCACCCTGAACAGCCAGATCTGGAAATTCTCTACCGTTTTACGTCAACATCGTTTAGAACTTGCTGATTTTGTCATACCAAGGACAGGCGTGGAAGTCTAGAAGCAAAGTATTTCAAAACTAGGGGTGCAAAAGCAACAAATGTGGCTGTGGTCGAATAAGTGTGCCCTTTTTTTTTTTTTTTTTTTACAGGGACCTGATAAAACACATTCTGAATGACTAGCCCTGGGAACCAGTCATTAGAAATTGATAGTACCAGTGAGGATGGCAAAAAATTAAACTGAAACTGGGAGCTAAAAACCCATGAACAAAACCTGCATTCTGTCGTTATTGTTTACCTTTGGGTTAGCGTGGCACATGGGGTAAGCATTGACCTTTGTTTTTTTTTTTTTTTTTTTTTTTTTTTTTCATGCAGGTCAATTTTTAGATCCTTGTTCAGACTAAATGTCAGTATTCACATTTTAAACCAGAACAAAAACACCAAACAGTTAAATATGATGTTTCTAATCGATATGCCTGACATTTCCAACATTTTCCATTTTAAACGCAAACAGCATTTTAGCTTTTAACAGGGAAAAGAAAACAAAAAGCTAAAACACACACTCAAAAAATGTGCAATACAACTGATGTTTAAGCATCCCACCTTCTCTCTGAAATGCCATGAGCCTCCAACAATAACACAGCATGGGCTTGGCGAAATCCTGCACGTTAATCTCCCCAGTTCCACACATCAGCAAACTGTAATAACAAAAAAAAAAAATATTAACAACAAAACTGGCTTAAACAAGTTGGTTTTAACAGAACACCCACATAACTATCAAGTCTTTTCTCATAATTTTAGTAATGGGAGCCAAACTGAGATATTTAAATAAACAATTTTCATTCCATGCTGACAAGAACATAAATACTTGCCAGGATTACCGATCCACCTCATTTTCATCAAATATGGCCAAAAGGTTCTCAGGAACGAGGTTCATTTAAACCTGGGATTACAAAAACCTTGCTAACAATACAAACAATATTGCTTTGTTAAATTCCAATGGAAAGAGGTTGGTTTTTGAGCAATTCTTACCTTTTAAGGAAGTGCTCTAACCTCAGTCCCGCGCTCTGAACTGGCCAGTCGATACTGAGCCAGCATGTTTAGGTAATGCATCTTATTCTCTTAATTCACAGCAATTTGGGCCCCACCAAGATATGAGCTCCACACCACCTGTAGAGAAAGACCCACATTCCCTAACTGGTATACTCACAATACGCACAAAACTACATAGCTACATCACTCCACTACAACTCAGCAGTTTAATATAAAAATGCTGTCTCCTTTTCATCCATGCAGCTTGTGGCTGGATATGACTGCAGCAGTATTTGTTTAAAAAAGCAGAAAATTCAGTCGTGGCCCTGAGCCAAGAGCCAAACTAATTTGGTTGTGGGGGAGGTCCATCACCTTTTCCCAGCTGTCCTGATTTGCTGTACTTCTCCCCTAGGCAAAAAACGAGGTCCATTTACACTCACGTCATTGTTATCAGGCTGAAGCAGTCCTTTGTTTTGTAGAACTCTGGATCATCCTGTTCTCAAAGTTACTGCCTATAATGCAAAAGACTCACTGAATTTAAATAAACAAAAGTTACATAAAAAAGTAAAAAATAAACATGCTTTACCCTCTGTGTCAGAAAACAATGCACATTTGTTTACATTCAGTGCTAAATGTGGTTAGGGGTATTTAATACGGGTCACATAAACACGCCACAACGGCTGCGGTTGTGCCTCATATGAAAGAAGAGGAGTACTCACACTACTAGGATATTAAAACGATAGCCTAAAATGAAGGTGCTTTTGAGAAATTTAACAAGCATAGTAGTGCTGTTTGTAATAACATACTCAGACTTGTGCTCTAGAGACTAATTGCGTACATTATGACTTTTATTAAGGAATTATAATTCTTAATCAAAGTCATATGTCGTCACTTATGTCCCCCTCTACACCAGAGCCCAACAGTCTGCGTATGTTATTCAAAACAGCACATACTCTGCTTGTTTTAAATATTTCTCAAAAGCCTTCATTTTAGGGCTATTCTTTTAATACACTCCTCCTGCTTCTTTCATTGGGCACAACCGCAGTGTTGTGGTGTATTATGGTGACCCGTATTTCAAATACCTAACCACATTTAGCACTGAATTTAACAATGTGCATTGTTTCTGTGACAGAAGTTAAAGCAATGTTTATTTTATTTTTTATTTAATTTTGTTTATTTAATTCACTCTTTGCTATGGCATCATACACTTGAGACGGATGATCACAGAGTTCTACAAAAAAGTCTGCTTCATCCTTAACAATGCGTGAGTGAAAATGTACCTCGTTTTTGCTGAGGCGAAGTACAGCTCGCAAATCAGGACAGCTTGGTAAAATTGATGGGGACCCTCAACCAAATTAGTTTGCTCTTGCGTGTGAGCACCTTGATTAATTTCTGCCTTTTTAAACAAAATACTGGCTGCAGTCATAATCAGCACAAGCTGCATGGATGGAAAGGAGAATGCATTTTATATAAACTGCTGAGTTGTCAGTGATGTCGCCTATGTAGGTTTGTGCGTATTGTGAGTATACCAGTAGGAGTGTGGTCTTTCTCTACAGGTGGTGGAGCTCATATCTGGTGGGGCCGCAAATTGCTTGTGAAATAATGAGAATTAAGATGCATTACCTAAAACCTGCTGCGGGCTCAGTATCGACTGCCCAGTCCAGTGAGGGACGAGGTAGAGCACTTCCTTAAAGGTAAGAATATGTCCTCAAACCACACCTCATATTCCATTGAATTTTAACAAAGCAATTATTGTTTTGTATGTTTTAGCCAAGGTTTTGTAATCCTACAGGTGTTAAATGAACTCGTTCCTGAGAACCTTTTGGCCATATTTTGAGTGAAATTGAGTTGGAGGTAATCCTAGGCAGTATTTATGTTCTTGTCAAGCATTGGAATGAAAATTGTTTATTTAATATCTCAGTTTGGCTCCTCATTACCTAAATTATGAGAAAAGACTGAATAGTTATGTGGGTGTTCTGTTTAAAACCCACCTTGTTTAAGCCAGTTTGTTGTTTAATTTTTTCTTTTGTATACAGTTGCTGATGTGGTGGAAAACTGGGGATATTAACGTGCATGATTTCAAAGCCCATGCGGTTTTATTTGTTGGAGGCTCATGGCATTTCAGAGAGAAGGTGGGATGCTAAACATCAGTTGGTATTGCACACATTTTTGTGGTGTGTGTTTTAGTTTTGTTTTTCTTTTTTCCCTGTTAAAAAGCTAAAAATGCTGGGCTTTAAAATGGAAAATGTTGGGAATATGTCAGCATATCCGATAGAAACATCATATTTAACTGTTTTGGTTGGTTTTTTGTTCTGGTTTAAATGTGAATAATCTGACATTAGTCGGAACATAATCCTAAACTACCTGCATGGGCAAAAGGTCAATGCTTACCCAATGTGCCACGCTAACCATAAGGTAAACAACTAACGACGATATGATTCAGGTTTGTTTCCTGGGTTTTGCTCCCCAAGTTTCGATTTTAATTTTTGCCATCCTCTACTGGTACTATCAAAGTTCTAATGAACCTGGTACCGAGGGCTCGTCATTCAGGAATGGTGTTTTCGGTCCCTGTAAACAAAAAAAAAAAAAAAAGGGCCACATTATTCGACCACAGCCACATTTTTGCTTTTGCACCTCCCCTCAGAACTGACCCTCTGGTTTTTGAAAATATTTGCTTCTAAGGACTTCACGCTGTCCTTGTATGACAAAATCATCAAGTCTAAACAGTTGACGTAAAACGTAAATTCCAATCTGGCTGTTCAGGTGTGTAGTTGCATTTCCTGCGTATCAGATAATGTGTCAGATTTCAGTACCACCATAAGAAAAGTCCCAAATTGAAATTGGAAATATCAGAGACAACCCTGTTTTCTTGCTGTTCATACTCCCAACACTGATAGCACGTCTGTGTCCACATGATTTGGGCCACTTTTACCTGCTCGAATGTAAACACGGCCATAATTTTTGTTTCCAGTGGAAATTTTTGTATAAACAGTGTCATAACTGCAAGGTCGGATGTGTTGAGCTCTTAGACATACTTTATATTGGAAGCACTAGGACTTCAGTGATTGCTGTTTATGTAATTTATTCAACTTAAGCAATCTCAAAGCTTTCAGCAGTCTGTACACAAACGCGACATGTCCTACGAATTTAAAAGACATTAATTTCACATGAACATGAAGGGGCGGGACTGATTTTAGTACATGTTTATGATGATTCATACTGATAACATTTTGGCATCTACATTTGGGGAAAACCTGCAGCAGAAAGAAATCACATGCGGAAACTGAAAAACCTAACTTTTGCAACTAATGATGTGTCTGTGTGTATTCCTGGAATCACATAGTGCTATTACATGTATTCTCATCCAGTGTAGCAACCCATCCCTGGATATGGACCCTTTCATTTCATGCTTTTGTATTTGTTTTAGTAGTTTACTCATGGAAGCTTCATAATGAAGCTTTCACAGAAACTGAGTGGAGTGTCTTTTTTGAAATGCCCACCCTCTCTATCTGTTATTGATCATGGACCTATATACCAATGAAATTTGTATGGTTTGTGTTTGGTAGGTAATGAAGTGGTTCTGGGCTGTGGTATTGCCTCCTTCTCACTCAGAGACGTAGCTGGCCACGTCTCCTTGCAGTTCACCACTGGGCTCATCTCAGCTCCCCCCTGGGTGGGACTTTAACACACTCTGCCCTTCCTTTCCAGATTGCATAGCATGCCCCCACACACAGCACTCTCCCCGCCAACTGGCACACACCTGGGTAAGTACACCAACTTCTTACACACACGATCCACCTTTTATAAAAAACATCATGCCGTATTATCTTCACCCCCTGCAGAGGTGTAGCTTTTATTTGAACCTTTGCTTTGTTCCCACAGTCCTAGATCCCTGGAGTACCCCTGTCCTGTTTATTTTGGTGTTGTCCCATCTCCAGCTTACTTGAACAAACTAATCGGCTGTTTAACTCTGTATGCTAGTAGTGGTAAACATCACATGCATCAGAAGAGCAATTAAAGTTGAGCGTAATCCAAATTAAACGGAATGTCTTGGCAGGGAGGTGCCCGTCACCATGACGTAGGAATAATCACGTATTACATTTGAATCCAAAACATTATCAGATTTGCTTTTGGTGTCATAACAAAGTTCCTTAGTTTTTATTGTACACACGCTGACACTAAATGCTGTTCCAGGCATGTACTTGTTTGTTGTTGTTTCTTTTTTTCCCTCAGTTCTTTCAGGATCTCTGGTCAAAATTGTTTGGATTGTGCTTATATATCACTCTGTGTGTGTTTTATTATTATGTGGTAGTTGTTTGGGGACAGCTTGTCTGCAACCAAGACTGCCTAATCGAAGCTAATCTAAGAATAATGTGTCAATTGCATATAGCTTGCATGCAACAGATTTCACATCTCTACCATGCAAGCCATATCATTATATTTACATGTAATCAGTTTTGTTTGAAGACAACTGTCAACACAACTACCACATGATGCAAATAATACACAAAAGTTTATTGAAACATTTACAAATACCTTGTTTGTCGTACCTGTGTGGGTGTTTTAAAAGAGTTTATAATTTTTTGATTCCTTGACTTTATGTCAGATGATAAGCATGACGGACTGAAGTGTGAGGCCACATGCAGGCTGTTCATTCTTGGGTGTTGATGTCTTTCCTGAATTGACTTGAATGTTGCCCTACACACACCTTTCCTCTTCCGGTTTAATTGACATGGGTTTTATGAGGATGTTACCCTTTGATACGCAATTGAAAATGGTGTTGTTTGCTAAATTTTTTATATTTATGTTTTTTGATGCTATGATTTTGTGATTACCTCAACATCCAACTAGTCGTCTCACTAGAATGTAAGCTGTAGACCCAATTAAGCCAATCACCACCTGTCCTCCCTGACCGTGTAAGCATGTCGCATTGACGCAGATTCATCTGCCTAAAGTTTTTTAGCTACTGCTCACAATTTTATTTATTTTTTTTATTTTTTTTTTTTTTATTTTTTCTATCAATGCACTAGTGTACCCTACGAATTTAATTCTCTGCTTCCCAATGCACCACGCAGCCATGGTAGAGAGAGACAACACTTTCCCATAGGGAACTGAAATAGTACTTGCTGCTGTGTGTGTTCCACAACAGAAACAATGGTCAATGCGGGGCCTTTAGTGTACATTAAAAGTATGCAGCACAGGGCAGGCTTAAGAACCACTACGGGCGGTATCTTCTGGTGATCAAACTATTCATGGTAATTGTCATCTTTTGGTCTGTTTATCATTTTAACCAGCTGTGCCCTCCCTACCTATGCACTCCTATGAGGAGCTGCACAAACTGCTGTGAAGCTGGCCATCAGTGAGGGCAGTGAGGGCTTCGGCATGCTGTCGGTCCTAACTCTGGCTGTGTCGTTTTGTGGAGAAAAAAAACCGGGGTGAGTGCGTCTCTCTTCTGTCGTCCTCTCTCTATTTCTTTTCTTCTGTCTCTCCTCTTCTCTGTGATCATTTCTCTGTCCCTCTTTTTTGACCGAAATGAGCTGCTGTATATGAGCCAAAGGCACCTTTTGGCCCTCGCAATACTCAGACCTCTTAGCTCAAGCCCTCCTGGACATCCAGAATTTCCTTCTTTAAGCAGGACCTTCAAAAACGAGGACATTATCATGAGCCTGAGATGCCTTTGGCATAATTCCAGTGGACGCTGGCCGTGGAGCTCTGTAAATTATGTAAACGTTCTTTCTTTTTTGTATTGTTGGGAGAAAAATCAAATGAAGGGAGAGCTCTATGTTGAGTTTTCTATTCTAGGTAGTACATTTGCTTCATTTTAGTGGTGTGAGTTAGGCACATTTAAACTAAAATACGAGGGGCCTATTGTAAGCTAATATTTTGTTTAATGTTTATCCAAGCTCTGGGAACATTCAAATGGGAGTGTAGCAGGCCTAAATAAGAGGTGGAGGGTTTCTACTACACACCCACTGCACTTTGGCCTTAACTGATTCAGGGAAGGTCTGCATGTATACTAATTGCTGTTACATTTTTGCAAGTTGTCTATATGGGAGGTGTAGATGTGTTTCATATTTCTTCATGCATCTTTCGTCGTTGATATTTGAAGCAGAAGGGACTTTTTGTGTCATTTTTCAGTTACACTTTTGTTTTTTGTTTTTGTTTATTTTTTACTTATTTTATTTTTTTTTGTTTAATGTTCTGTTTTTCATGTAGAGAACTTGCCACAACAGAGTGTGGTTTGTGTTCATTTGTCCACTCAACAGCTTTTACACGCAGGAATCTCAGTTTGTTGTTTCGTGCCTCATTAGCAGCCTGCTTTTTTGCAGCATCTAGTGAGCCTGTGGGGGGCGCTAATCAAAGATTTATGTTTAAGCGTAGGTTTATTTTCATTGTTTTTTTATTTTTTTATTTTATTTTTTTTTTCTCACATTGGTCATCACTGCAAAAACTCTGATGATACTCCATCCATAATCGTTCTGGAGCACTGGATGGACAAAGAGCATGTCCGCCTTTCTTCCTTTCTCCACTGTTGCTTTCAAAGTCTCTGGGCCCCCAAAAAAAAATCTATCCCTTTTTAAATTTTTGGCCTCCAATTTTTATTAACCAGTCCTATAACAACAGAATATTGGTTTTCTATACAATGTGTGCAGGTATAACTGCATCAGGACAAGGATGTCCGTACTGTGATGCAAGAAGGGGTCTCAAAATT
This sequence comes from Prochilodus magdalenae, assembly GCA_024036415.1. NCBI lineage: Eukaryota > Metazoa > Chordata > Actinopteri > Characiformes > Prochilodontidae > Prochilodus > Prochilodus magdalenae. Next base: position 9,216 of record JAMWET010002653.1, read on the forward strand.
TGAGTTTTTGAGCGTTATTTTGTTATTTATGTGACCTTATTTATTTCAGATGTATTTTATGGTTTTGCCACTGACCAAAATGTGTCACAGTAGACTTGCGCTTGGATGCAAACCGGTGCCTAAGTGAGAAATGAGAAGCTGTATGGCCAGATGAATGCTTGTAAGTGTCCCCCTTTAGTGTTGTATGTTTTGCATCTGTTCATTTGTTTCCAGTAATTGAAAAGGCGTTTGATTTCTATATGTTCTTAATAGTGTGTAATATTCCGTAAATAGCGCCTGCAGTTTGCATGTTTTTTTTTTGTTTTTTTTCTACGAATATGATCAGTTAATTTATCATCAAAGCAGTTTTCGTCGGGAATTTTTTAATGTATTATTATTATTATTATTATTCTTATTATTACTGTCACATACCATATTAAGGAGGCCCATTCAAAGCCAGCCCAGACAACGATTCATGCTTGTTACCTCTTTGTTGAAGTGTCTCTATACATGGCCGCTGGTACTGTTGCACGATAAGGCCTCTATAGACTGATCCGAGAGGCAGTGCTGAAGAGTTATAAAAATGGATGAAGTTAGCAGCTTTGTTCCAGTTGGTACTTGGGTAGAAACAGCGTTCTCACTTGAGTGAGACTTCTTTAGGCATTTTTGTGTCCATGTAGGCACTTTTTTGGCAAAAAGCCCTACACCATCGGTCAAAAGCATTTTTTAACATATACATGCTAAGTAACCGTGCCTGCAATGCCAAAAACACAGTTGCCGGTAGCTTTGGACGCTGAGGGGAGTCCCAGAACTAATCTATAGAGAATTGTGCTCATACAGAGTCCCTTTAACCTTGTATCCTGAAAGAAACATATGATAGGTCAGCAATGTTAAACTCAGAATGCGCTATAGGCCTGCCGGTCATCTCCACCCTTTAATGCCACAGGCAGCCCCTCATATGATCTCACGTTTAGGATGCGCGCACTTTGACCCTGAACAGAACAAGCAGTGTGTTCAGCCTGCCAGATTTTCCACTTAGTTCAGCCGAAGAGAGTGCAGAGTGTGGTTGAAGTCCGAGTATGAAAAATCACACATATGGTTCTCGCTGTGCACAATGGCCAAGGCTTATCATGACACCTTATTTAAAAACACGGTGGCTGAAAAAGCTCTGTGCTGCACATGTCAACTGTCACATTGCGTGCGACCCCTCAACGCCTAATGACCCTATTACGTTTTGTCCTTAAGGATTTTTGTGTGTGTGGAGTATCATTTTTCTATGTCTTTTTGTGTTGGTTTTTTTTGTTTATATTGGGTTTTTTCTTCCTTACTAGTAATGTTTCTTTAGTGACGGCAAGCCATTCAACCGGGTGATAAGAAATACACCAAGGGTCACATGTTTTATCACCCGCTTAGAGCCAGTTCTGGTGTTTTTCGCTTCCTTTTAAGTACAAAGTATTTGAGTATAAAGGTTTCTGGGAATAGTGAGGAGAACTTGCATAAACCTCTTTCTTTTGTTTGCAAACCTGAAGTTTAATTGTTTGGGGTTTGAGTATGTAATGTAATAGACTAGCCGAATGGTTCAATTTGATTGCTTGGGTTTTCTTGTTCTGCGTTGAAGTTGGAGGCTGTGCTGCTCTCACCTGGTAGTGTGAATGTCCTCTGGTTCTCTGTTCTGTTTACATCAGTATACTTCTCTTATCGTTTATGTGACCAAATTATATAAAAAGTAGAAAATGGGGAAACTGGATCACCAGATCATCTCAGTTTAACAGTGGCTCAATATGGGCATGTTTGAATTTGATTTACACACACTTCTTCAGCTAGTTAGGGATCTGTGCAAAAGGCAGAGACCTTGATTTATTTATTTTGCAGATCAACAGGCTATATCAAGTTTACTTAATTTTCTTCAGTTGCTGTTTTTGAGGAGATTAGAAAGGAGGGGAGGTCGCAAAGTAAAATAAGTGGATGGAAAGCAAGTAGTAACAGGAAACTGAAATAGAACAGAGCATAAATCTTTTTGAACTAGGAACAAGAAACATCATGCTCTGAGAAAATCCTCAGGCATGTTTTTTCTCTCCATCCGTCCACATCGGAGGAAGAAGACAACTCAGTGGCTAATGGCTTTCCCAAAGCATTTTGTAGCTGTGAAGATGCCTAAAAAAAAAAAAGGTATGTCTGGTCTTCTCGTGTAATAGATGGGACTGACCACCCCAGAGTCCAGAGTTGCCTACACATCGACTATGTGTGTTCGGGATTATTTGGATTAGGCCAGAATCAGAAGCAACTTACCTTTTAAGACTGGACATACAGGACATAGATTTCATTAACTTAGAATTTGTAGAACATGGAAATTTTAGCTCATTCAAATTGTACTATTTGAGCATGTGAAATCTTATCTGAATATATATATTATATATAAAGATTCCATGGTTTATAAAACAATTTGCATGCAAGGATATCTAGTGTGGCTTAGCGTTTCTAATCAGCTTAGCCTGGTTGGCCCTTTCTCGTAAAACCAATTAGAAGGCGATAGTGAGTCACTAGTGCTGAAATGAATCAGTACCAGCATCTCTAGGAGGAAGATAGTAGTGTACACTACGTAGTGCCTTGGTGCTCTTGTTGACTGAAAGGGATGAAGTTTGATCCTGAATTCGCAACATTTAAAGCGTTGTGCATCATTTTACACACTGCTCTTTTAAGGCCCGTGAGATATGAGACACTAGAGACGGTAATGATGTAGCCTGACTTGGAGGCTTGAATCTTTATGAAGATAACTAATGTTCGTGTTTCATTTTATCTCTCCTTACGCGCTGAGCGTAGTGAGGCCTTTTGCTTTGAATGATGCACAAATGCAGAACAGAAAATGCTTGGGTTTTGTTTGGTCTATACTGGAAATGGTTACCCACTCTGCTGAGACAGTGAGGTCTCTCAGGACGTCACAACACGGCCAATCAATATCCCTGTATTTTTCCTATGGAAATCTAAGTCTTGCACTGGAAAGATGTTTACTGTGCTCCGTGTTCAGTCAAGCATGTGACTCCACTGAAAAAGACCATATAGGTCATGTCACCCTTTTTCAGAGAACCAGTCATCTTTTACTGACAAGTGTTGAATCTTCATAAATACAAACAGACAAAGAAGTCTAGTAAAATGTAGAAAGCTTCGGAGCTCAGTGCACCTATAAGCTGGGCTATTTGAGGTGCAATCCTCCCTGGGTAGACTCAAGAGGGCAGTTTGTTTGTGCACCGGAGAGAGAGAGCAACTCCTTCGCTTCTCACACATTTTCCCACTTATTCTAGTAATGATGGGTTTTCCTGTCAAGGGCAAAACTCTACACCCCCGACCCACACCAGCCCATTCACAGAGCAATCCCGGTGCATTTACAGTAAAATTCCTCGACTCCATTCATCTTGTGAGTTGGAATCCAACAGCGAGTTCCCCATTTACCACCGTACAAATTAGGATTTGCTTGGAACACGGCCTCTGTGCTGTGTTGATAGTTTAATGAGTTACAGTAACATTTCTCAGGAATGTTTTTTCCACCTCTCCGGTTGTTGGGAATGTATTCTGTTTTTTCATCTCTTAAAAATAAAGCCATTAACTATTGAAATATGTTTTCTTCGCAGTTACGTGAACCAGCATGAGATTATTTCCGCAATGTCTTCTAGTTTGTGGTGATGCCTCTTTGTTGATTTTGCAGTTACATAATGAATCACAGAACCATACCAGCAATCACCTAAATATTTTATTCACAGTATTTTTGTGTGGTTGGCCTTGCAATTGCGAGCCACAAGGGCCACACTCTTATCCCTTGTGGTTGTCAGCACCTAAACACTTTCAAGTGATCTTTAAACCAAGCCTGGTGATAGTGTATTATAGAGTTTTCTCTGTAGCAACACCTGAAGTTTATAAATGTGATATGTCCCTGTATATAATCATAACTTCTATTCATGGCTTTTTAATTACTGTTATTATATAAACCTGTAGATTTCAGTTTAACAGAGCTGTTCGGGTGTTCAGTGTTGTGGAAGGTTTGTCTAATGTGTATATGTTTGCTGTATTGCAGAGGGACGGACACAATCTAAGATTCATCACTCACTTTCACACCAGTGTAAACGTGACATGATGATAAACCGTATATGATTTTTGATTTTGTATTTTTGATTATGTGGTGGTTGGCAAAATATACCCATGTTTCAAGATTCAAGAAGGTCATATAAGGGCGTTGTGTCAAATCGCCTATGGTAGCCTGCAAGCCTCTGGACCTTCAGTGGTCCCAAGCCCCCTCCTGGGGAGCTACTTTTACTGCACACTTTTCGTTCCAACCTACCATTTTAATAAGCTCCACAGCCCTTAGATAATCAGCCCTGATTTGCAGTAGTTTGCTCAATTCAGCAGACTACATACTAGGTTTATAAAAAGGACATGATTTGTATGAACCTGTCAAAACATTCATTATAATCACCTCAAATCAGTAAAAGACAACGTTGTGGGATAATGCATGTGGGGCTTCCTGAATGTGTGACTGTGTTTCTGTCTCTCGAACGTCGCTTTGTCTGCTCACAGAAGAAAGTACTAGACGTGACGCCATCGGTTCATGATCATTAACGCTTGGGCGCCCCATTGCCTCTTGATACCCACGTTAGACACTTTCACCCACTCATAGCTGTCCTGACTCTTTTACACCCATTATGCCCCATTGTGCAAGCAAGCTTACAGGTCCTCTGACTCTAGATCATCTGTTGTTGTTCCCAGGTTCAGGCCTTTCCTTTATGGTGTGTGCGGCAGTTCGCTTCAATGTTACAGCCGTGTCACCCTCTGCAACAGCCTTACCTCTGTCTAATCTGCTCTTCTCTCACTCTTTCCTTCTTTAAGGTACCAGTTTTTAAAGTTTTTCTTTAAAGCCAGTTTTCCAAGTGTAAACATTTTATTATTATTATTATTATTAATTATTTAATAATAATAATTATTATTATTAACTATTATTCAACTGATCTGTCCACTGTGGCGGGCAATGTTGGTCTATGGACCCATCCCCTCAGTACATATGTGGATCGACTAATGGTTCAAACTTCATGTTTAATGATCACTACAGCTTGTACAGGTGTAGGTGTTCCAGTAGCCACCCTGGAATGGTAAACATCTTCTTCATATAGCTCCAGTTTTCATTCTGCTATCTACATTGCACTTTTGGTAAATCAGTTTGGGGAGAGGGAGGGGGAGTTTAAAAAAAAAAAAATGTAATATGTGACAAGCTTAAGGCTACCTTTCTAGCTAGTAATTAGAATTTAACGTAAAGAACTCTGAAATTTCTTTGACAAAAGCTATTTTAAAAAAAAGTCTGCAGCCAACATTCACACTGGACACATACGTCCTATTGGATGTGAAAGGTAGGACTCTGGTTAAATAGCCAGTATTAGGTATAGGAACCCTGTCGCTTGCCATAGGAAACATGCCATTAGCCAGCCAGTTAAAACTGTGGTCAAACAGTTTGTGTGTTTATGTTTTAATGTGAGCAACCTATTATGATCCATGACTAGTAGCAATGTTTGGGGATTTACTCACACTTATTAAGCATATAATGAAGTTTTCATAGTGAAGTTTTAGGTTCCTGAATCCTAAGTCCATCGTTATGGCATGGCACAGCTAATGTCTAAGCTATAATAGAGATAGATAGATAAGATAGATAGATAGATCAGATAGATAGATAGATTAGATTAGAATCATTACGCCAACAATACTTACCTACGCTACTAGTGTGCCTCACCAAACCACAGGCTGATGTGGGTTGTGTCGGCTCAAACAGCTTTATTCAGAACTGTGTTCGCTGTTTGTCTCTTGCAGAAAAAAAACGTACACTATAGGAAAGCTAATGCTATAAATTAAAGCTACGCTGCCAAGCATAACTGAGGGCTAGGGAAGAATGAATTCCGCTGTTTCCGTTAGGTTACACTGCCACACACATCATTTGCTCGAAAAATAGTATTACTGCGCAGTAATGTGAACGGGACAACCTTACATCTGTTGAGGGACCACGCCCGCCCTGAACAAGCTGCATAATGTGTTTTAGTGAGTCATTAATACGGTGGGATTAATCTACAACATGACAGTATACATAGAACCCGCTTCACTCAATTCTCCTCACTGCGTCTGTGGTGTTTGGTCCTGTCTCGGTGATGTAACAGGAGCTGGAGTGTTGATCTGAAAGACGTCAAATCACACATGCTCATCAGTAAATCAGGACCACGCCCAGACAGTTCTTAGAAAGGGCTGGATAGCAGAACATGAATTATTATATTTTGGTCTTATTTGAATGGGGTCATTCAGACGTTGCTGTGGCTATTTAATAAAACCACTCAGTTTAAGTATCCTGCAAACTCCTGACCACACCAAGGGGTTTTTTCTGACTGGGCCGCTGTAAATGTATATCTGGCAGTGTGTGTGTATGGGTGTCTTCTGACTGGAAATGGGCTGGTGGGAAGTGAGTGAATGAGCATTTGAGTGGGAACTCTCTTTAATCCTCATCTGGGTTTTCCGGTTGCTCATTGAGCTGTGTTTGTACCTACTCATCTCTGTCTGCTTCTTAACTAGGTTGGAGGGTAACTGTGTGTGTTTTTTCGTCTCCACTGTCAGTTATCACCTGGCCTAACCAGTTCAGTCATACTGCAGACATCAGCTACAACAATGCTTACTTCCTAGTTCAACTACGTATTGCTCCTTTACACTGAGGCTGTACAAGATTTTACCACAATTACTGATGTGTTCAAGTTTATTCTGCTTTTTTCCGTTTCTCAGCGTTTGGGTATAGGCCTTAATGGATCAAACTGCATTCTCAGCACACACTGTGCTTAACGGGGACACTGGTGAAGAGAAAGGAAACCGGTGTAGTTAACACAAAAGCAAAAGGCTGTGAAATGTCTTGTGAAATGTTGCTACGTGTATATATATATATATATATATATATATAAGTATATATATATAAGTATATATAAAGACTAGCCGAGTGTGTTTTAGGAAAAACAGTATCACCTTAATACTTTAATCACACTATTAGCAGAGGTGGACAGTAACTGTAATCGGTTACTGTACAGGAAGTAGTGTGTTGGTGTTTCTGTACTGAACTGTTTTCATTCTGGGGGTCTTTTTCCTCTAACTCCACTACATTTTAAGTCTACTATCTTACTGTTACTCCGCTACATTACCCCAAATCTGTCCTTTCTTTTGGCGTATGTGTGTATAAAATCAGGACATTACAAAGAAGAAGCATAAAGTGAGCCCACCAATCAGGGCACAGCAGTCACCTTGTTTTGAGCTTGATTTGACTTGGACAGAGCTTGGTTCTAGCTAATGATAACTGTTCTCCTTCAGTGTCCTGTGCCTATGATGATGTGAATAGACATCAGTCTCAGACTAATTAAAGGGCTTCTATTAAAGACTGGTGGACTGAGAGACACTAGAGTCTCTTCACCTACGCTGAGCTGATTAGAGTCTTATTCCGGAAATCATAATACCTTTAATCCAGGGGAGGTCTAAAGGGAGGAGCTTTTACTTTTACTGGAGGAATATTTTACCTTGGCTATCTCTACTCTAACGCAAGTACGTGGTTTGTGTACTTCATCCACCGCTGAATATTTATGACGGTATAGCCTTGCAAATGATGTCAAGGCTCAGGTATTTTGTCATCGTCAGCATTCAAACATTTCAAGTGATAAAGCCATATTTTGGCCTAAAGTGGGCATAATCGGCTCTTATTACTGAGAGAAAACACTTTGATAAACATGAAAGTTAGAAAATACACCCACATTTTAAGATTTTAAAAATTCATACAGTGGTCTCCAAGCTTCCTACTGGAAAGCTACTTTCAGAGTTTAGTTCCAAACCTGTATCCAGTAAGCTGCTCCACCTCTAATTCTAATACATCTAATCCAGCCAATCAGGGCCTTGGGAGAAGGTGATTAACAGGAGCAGGTTAGCACTATGATTGGAGGAGGACTGGAGACCACTGATTTACATGTATTTCCCGAGCTCAGCTGATTGAAGAGGACCTGCTATGTGTTTCTGGTGTTTCCTTTCCTTTGGTGTGTTGTAGCTTTTTGTTCGTGTGAACAGTCTGGAAAGCTATGTGCCAGAGGGAGAAGCTCTCTCCCACAGAAACCTCTTTTCTGAGCTGTCTTAAACACTGTGTTTAAATTTCAACCCTTTTTCAACCGTCGACTACGGGCAGCCTCGCACAATTTACAGCCACTAATGGAGGCTATGTAGGAGGCTAAGCTCCAACACCAGAAGAGATTAGGTGTGTTAGAAGATGAGTAAGTGAGAGTGAGTGAGTCTGAAAGGATGCGTAGCTGTCAGGAAGCCGTTACTGGTAACATTCATTTGAAAAAACTGGAAGCAAGTCTTCTGACAAGAATGAAATGTGTTCTATAGGGTTCTGTGTCATTCCCTGCTGACTATACTGCATATTTGCTTTTTTTCCCCAGCATTGAAAAATAAATGACTCTCTGTCTGTTTTGACTGGAAATTAAATAAATCACGGTCTCTGATTTTGCACAGTACTGTGTATATGTATACACCGGGTATTTTACTGGTCTTGTGTATACTTTGGAATATATTCAGAGCTTGTACTGTGTGTTAGTGTATGGCTGTGTGCATGTGTAGACCAGCTCACTTGCCTCTTTCCCACCGTTGTTGTGCTAAGCTGTACAGGATCAGGCCGAGGCATCTTGAAGCACTTGGCACACAGTGGCTCTTGTGGGCTGCTCTGGTCTTGTGGGGGGCTTCTTCTGGTCCTGGGGCCTACCTTGGCAGAGTTCTGGCTATTTTGCATAATGGTCCCTCTCTCAGTTTCCCTCTTAGGAATGTGCAGTGGGCAAAGACCAGACACTCTGACCAGCAGACCACAGAATTTCGCTGTTGGCTGTCTCTACAGAGGCACCCGGGTTATTTGATTGATCGCTGGAAGTTCTGATTTTAATGTGCTTCCAGAGAGAAATTCTTCATTTTGCCGAGATTGCTGGTGCCGTTTGTCTAATCCCTTGCAAGGCTCTGAGATGGATACCTTTGATTTGACACTGCAGTTGTATCGTTGGGGCAAAGAATGCATAGTGAAGCCAGCGCTGGGATCAAACAGAGTTTCTGCACTATAATGCATCACACAGAGCCCTGCAAGAGAGCTGTCAAGCAAAGACTTTATGAATTGTTGTGAATCTTAATATCTACACAGTGATCTTTGAGGTAATCCTTAAATTACACCTTATTTGTGATACACTGGTATTTACCGAATTGCACAACATGACATTTGTCCAGTGTCATTACCTAAATGGTTTCCCTGTGAATTAGTCCATCAGAGCCTCTTCTGCTATAAAGGGAAATGCCATGGCATTTACCCATTGACTCCTGTACTCTTGTGAAAACAAGTACGATACGTTGATTAAGGCATGCCAGGTAAGACAACAGCCTCAGGGAACTGTTCAGAGCGATCCCAAACAAATCCAAGAACGTGTGCACATGCACATGCTCTGCACTGCCCCAATAGTCCTAAAATCAGTTCTTGTGTAATGTACCTCTGATTGCATCTTGGAGTATGTTCTTCTGATGGTGGCTGATTGGATTGAGTATGTTCTTCCAGTGATGGTTCAGATCACTGGATTGTGAGAGGATCATTCAGGCATTGTGGTGGCGAATGCTGTAGCCATGAAAATTAGCTCAAAATAAAAAAATAAACCACAGAAAGGGGTTGCATGACTTGAGAATCGACTGTTATGAGATTAAAGACCAACCGCCGCTGACTATTCGCTGCTGATGTCACAAATAAAACCACAGGAGAAGGGAAGGCTTTGCAACAAGTAACCTTAAAAAGCCAACTCCACAGATCAGTAGAGCATGACATGCCCTTGCCAGCGTGCCCTGGATCACATTACTAGTCTTCAGAAAACCAGAGACAAGGCCCCTGGAACCTCACAGACTTGTGTCTGAGTTTGTGCACCTTAGTCAGGCCTCCTGAGACGCTCGCAGAGCTTTAGAGAGCCAGAGAAATTTAAAGCGCTGTAACTTTATAGGATCTCAGGGCGTTATGCCTCCTCTCCATATACACATTTTTAAATATTTGCAGCACTGTAGATCGGTGGAGCAATGTTAGAATAAAGCTAAACTCCACCTCAGTGGAGCATGATGAGCTTTTTGAATTGATCCCAGTGCTAGACTTCAGGGTTGCCCAGCTGTTGTCTCTGAGGAATCCATGTTGTTTGTCATAATCACGTTGGTTGATACCCATAATCACATGATCAGCAACTAGTCAATATCAATCTTAAAGCATTATTGCATTATACTAAAGTTGACTAGTCTGTGCAACCCCTAGATGGCACTATTTTTACAAATAATGTGATTTCGAAACTTCATAAAAACTCAAATTTGTTCAGTGGACTTGTTCAAAGTTGTTACAACGATGTAACCTTGATGATGTTAAACATACATTGAGACTACAGTAGTGTAGACTACACTGACAACAAAGTGGTTGTAATGACATGATTTAAATTTATCATAAACAAAATTAAGCTTTAATTAAGCCTAACTAAAGCCAGTAATAAATTACTATGTGTAGTACTTACATAATAATCATGTTGATGTAATATATTGGTGGTTGGTGGGGTTCAGGTAACACCACAACCTGCCAGTGAGCTTTCCCCCATGTGGGGCACTAGGGATTCCTGGTCTGGGTGACTATGCTGTGCTACACCAGACATGTGTCCACATTTGTACTCTGATGTGTTCCTTTAGTCTTGGCTTGGGTAGTAAACGTTTCAACATGAGTGCAGAACACGCTTGACTTGCTGGACGCCCTCATGATCCGGTTCTTAAACCTAGTTACGGATTTCCTGATTGGAGGTGTTGACTAAATTGAAGACTGATGGGCAAATGAGCCTCTTAGACATGATAATCATCTGTGTGGGATCAGAGGAATCCATGTAACCTGTAGGCCATAAATTCTCCAGGTTTAGTTAAATTGGCTGGTCCCTCAAATCTTATTTCTGTGCCAGTGACTTCACATGCCGTGCAAGCGTCCTGTTAGGCCAGACTCCAGACCCTGGCAAACGCATGCGGACGAGCCGATTTGCGAGAGTAAATGCTGGCCCACTAGCCTGCCTCTGACAGGCTGATGGATGAACCAAAAGGCTTTAAGGATCTTTAGAAAGCTGTTTTGTCCCCTCGGGTCTTTCCTCTTCCTGATATGACTGAGTCTACCATATGACATTTTATGGTACTATGACATTGTGGCTGTGTCACTGACAATACACTGCCTGGAAATGAGCATGACTAACAATGACTAATGCTAAAGATGAGCAACAGACCTGACTGAAGCCCTGAGCCATGTCTTGTAAACACTTAGGGACTGATTCAGGATCAGCTCCTGTTCCTGTAAAGCTTATCCCGAAGCACAAGGACGGAAATAAGCAAACTGTCCATGCTGCTAAAAGGAGCGACGAAGGGAGCTGGCAGCCAGAGAGTGGGAAGAATGAGGCTGGGGATGCTGCTGATTAACAGAGCCTTTGCTTACTGTGAGCTGGAACTCATCACCATAAGTGTAGCACGAGTTGAAGTTCTTCCTAACAAGACGCTGAGAACAGTCGTCACAGCTTAGGGCCGACCCTGGAGAGCCATGTGTGAAAGTGGAGGAGGACCAAAAAAAATCAGTTCAGCATGTTGCAATATTTTGTGTGGAAAATGTGGCAATACTACACGGAGGTCCAAGTTTCAAAGTTTTCTGTTAAGTGATTAATACTTTTGATCAAGCAATCATTTTTTTTCAATAGGGATTGATTATTTTGCTTCCACGCTGTCTGGGAATAGCCTGGGACAGCCTGGAAGTTCAGTATTTGAATTCACAATCTGCATGTTGGCTCACCTCTCTTACCACCAGGCTATAGGCCATGTGATGGTTGATTTCTAGTCATTTGGTGAACTAATAGGACATCAAGGCATTCGTAAGTAGTGGTGTTGGTAGGGAAATCCCTGGCCAAAAATGGAAGAATTATGGTTGGAAAAAAATCCTGAATAACCGTGATCAGAGAACACTCAAACTCCTGGTGAAATCTAACCGAAAAATCCAGAGCAGGACTCACGGGTAAGTTAAAACAGAGAAAGTCAGGGCATTTCCACACCCATAGTTTGACGAGAACTCTCCGGATTGGGTCTAAATAGCTTTACCATGCTAGGGTGCATGCACTTGATTGGACTCTAGGCCTACAGAAAAAGGCCATGAGGGTCCAATGAGCCCAGATTTACCCTGTTCCACAGTGATAGGTGCTCTAGGGTAAAAAAGGGAAGCCCATGAAGCAATACACCCATTAGGCAATAATGCACCAGTTATACCAATTGTAGAAACCCTTGGAGGCAGTGTTATGATCTGTGGTTGCTTAATTTGGGCAGGCTAAATGTACTGAATGACCATAATGACCATGTTGTCCCATTAATGGTGTTATTCTTCCCTGAAGAGCAGTTCGACCGTGAGGCATAAATATTGCACATGAACTGGCCACCACAGGGTCTTGACCTTAACCCCATTAAATGTCTTTGGGGTGCTCTAGAGAAGACTTTATAGAGCAGTTCAACTGTCTAGTCATCAATACTAAATCTTGGCTAAATGTAATGCAACGCTGGATAGAAAAAAATTATGTGAGGGTTGTGTAAAAGCCATGGTGAATGGGTGCTGGGATCAAAGCTAAAGATCCTCTTAATTGGCCTATATGTCCAGAGAAGAGCAGTTATATATATATATATACAGGGGTTGGACAATGAAACTGAAACACCTGGTTTTAGACCACAATCATTTGTTATGTTTTTATGTTTTTTGGATACAATCCGGGTTAGCACCCGAACATCCCTCTTGCGTCCACAGTCAATCCTGTTTGATGTGGTTCGTCCTTCTTGTTGGTATGCTGACATTACCCTGGATGCCGTGGCTCTTGATACATCACAAAGACTTGCTGTCTTGGTCACAGATGTGCCAGCAAGACGTGCACCAACAGTTTTTTGAACTCTGGTATGTCACCCATAATGCTGTGTGCATTGCAATATTTTGAGCAGAACTGTGCTCTTACCTGCTAACTGAACCTTCACACTCTGCTCTTACTGGTGCAATGTGCAATTAATGAAGATTGGCCACCAGGCTGGTCCAATTTAGCCATGAGACCTCCCACACTAAAATGACAGGTGTTTCAGTTTCATTGTCCAACCCCTGTATATATATATATATATATATCCCTCTGGCTAGACTCCCACCACTACACTCAACTATGATGTAAAGTTGCTTTGGATTAGATCATTAGATGAATATGCAAGAAAGTTTACTGACCCCCTGCTGACGTTTGTCAATAACCTCTTACTGACTTTACAATTCTGTTTTGCTTAGCTAGAAATAAAAAGTGTAATTAACACACCACAAATAGCTTTCATCATAGTATTTATTATATCATACATTTTAATAAGTCTCAATAGAATCTTATCACGGCTGACTATGTCATGCTGATATCATTTGTAACCCTGTGTAAGAGTTTTCTAAGAACCCCTTATCCTTTATCACAAGCCACCATCTGTGTCTCAGTGCCTGAAATACCCCTATTTCCATATTTCACTCCTTTGATTATGGCTGATCTTAAATGACTGGAGTATGTGATCATTGAAAATACAATCAGCGGAAAAGTACTGGCCATGTAGTCACTGTCGTGAGAGACGAAGCAGAACGTCTAAGATTTGGTTTTGGCCCGTTTTGGGTTTGGAATGTTTTCGCGCTTAGGATATCAAATACACAACGGCTTTTCAGATCGTATCTATATGTACTGAGATCCCTTTCCTCTTAAGAGATCTCTTTATACTAGTGTGAAATACATTTAATACAATCCAGGCTTACATCATTTACATTAAATGGGCCAAGACCTCTCCCTGCATGACGCAACCATGTTAGTCTACTGAAATACACGGCCCCATAAAAAGCAAATAAGTCTATGTTACAGTAAGCTACATGAAGGACAATGCTTATGTAGCCCAGACGGAGGTCAAGTACACTGTGAATCTTTCTAGCTGTCTGGTCCACAATCCAGAGTAAAAATGTCAGTGTAAAATAAATGTTTTTCAGGGAATAATAAGAGTGCCCCCTGCTTGGGCCGGCCTGATTTATATATGGGCTTAGGAATGACTACACTGATTCATGAGGTTAGCAGTCCTGCAGGGACCTGCAGCCATGTTCATTTTCTTCATCAGGAAACACTTGTGTCTACCATGTGTCCAAAAGCCCGGGCGACTGTTCAGTTGGGCCTTGAGCCACTATCACCCACGGTAAGCTTTGAGGGTGTAGTAAAATGGTGGGTTAGCAAGTTCATCGTGAGAGATAAACATCGACATGTAAAGCCATCTTTGACGGACAGCACTGAAAAAACAGAGCACCCGGAAGGAATCAGCAGACAGGAATGACACTTGGTGGGTAGGTCTGACGCTGTGAGACATGTGAATGATTTGAGTTTCACACTCGACTGCCCATGTAACATAAGCAAGAACAAGCTTTATGGCTGTACCTGACTTGACTGCAAGTCCTCCTGTTGAGTGTGCTAGGGGATAGATTGTAGGGTTTGGGGAAGCGGCATGTTATTACCAATGTACTGTACACCATACCGGTCATGCGAGTACTATCATGAAGACACATACCAGTAACATCAAGAATATGGGAGACCTACACAAACCATGGAGCATTAGATCCGACAAACTGTCCAACATGTGCAGAGTGACCCAATAGCCATGATTGTGAATTTCCAGAAAACTGTGAGGCACTCCATTAGTCATCCTGTTAGTGCCAGCACCAGTGGCAGACGATGTATGATGCAGGACTACATGCACACAGACCATTACAAGGACTGCCCTTAACATCAGGTCAACATCACCAAAGTCTGAAGTGACTTATCTTGTCTTGACTGAAGTGAGTTATCTACAGTGACAAGTCCAGTTTTTGTCTTGGTGGAGATGATCAACGAATCTCCGTGTGGAGGCACCATGACGATCAAACATCAAACAAATATAACTAAACAAACATAATTAAACATCATAAGGCTGGTAATGTCTGGTAAATAAATTACATTTGCATTACCTCTAAAACAATTCAATATATAATACATTAGCTGCTCAATTTAAATATCATTCAGTAATTCAATAACATCATTTTTAATATCTGAAAACAGGGCTCACATGAACTGGACACGGAAAGCCCTTGAACAGAGAGTAGACTTGAGAACCGGGTGAACGCAGAATTCATTACCAGGCCTGGGTTTTGCTTGTGTTATTTTGCTGCTGGTTGATTTATCTATAGCTATCCCAGGAGCACTGTTTGTTGTAGTCTGCTGAATTATGACATGGTAGTGTGGCGCTCCTGGCTTAGTGGATGTCTAGGAGGTGTAGCCCTTTTTGAATTGTGAGTTGTATGATTAGTTGCAGGGTTAGAAGAAATCTGCCTGCTTCATGGCCATATTAGCTAACACTAGTGGTGTGTCTTTGCTCAATAAAGGACACTCCATACGAGAACACTTGCTTAGAGTGGTCTTTTCCCACATTTCGTTGCATGTTAATGCAGTCAACATCAGTGATGTGCTTTTCCTTGGCTATGACACCTCATTTTTGACATATATTTAAGATAAGTGAAGAAACAGCAGTAGCAACGTCAATCAAGAGAGCAATTAATGACACATGCCAATCATACTCAAACAAATAAGGGGCAACATATCACTAGAAAGTTGTCTACCCCTGTCATAAGAAACAAGGAAATGCACAATGTTAGACTGTATACTTATCAGTCTAAAAGAGGCATTAAATTCAGCTTCATCCATATACTCTCCAACAGCCTCTACTGCCATGGAAAGCAGTGCTGATGTAAATGTCTTTTGGTTTCTTAACTGATGAGAGTGGACGTTATATAATGGACGCTTGCCAAGAGATTTAGCCATTGCAATTGTCCTTAAATGAGCATCACCTTCAACATGATTGGCATGAGGTTAGAATGTGCCGTTGGGGCAGTAGTGCTACTTCTACATCCTCTGTTGGACTGATTTGATGTAACACTACCATGACTCTCTATTACCTCTTGAGATATAAAGTACAGTGGTATTATGAGACAGGACAGGCCAGGACTAGCTGATTAGCATGCTGACTATGGTTGATATAATTTACTTTCAAATTTACTTAAAAAAAATAAATAAAAAGGAGAGGACTACAGTTGCCAAATTGTAGCATGGCTTGTTTTTAGCGTAGCTCGCATGCATTAACAGTGTACAAATGTGTGGCATTGTTAATTTAGTGTTTACATATTATTAACATGTTAACTTCAGAATCACACTCTTACAGTCACTTTGAACATGCACACAGTTTGTGAATCAAGCGTCTTTCATGCAAGAATAGGTAGGATAATACATTCATATGAGGTAGATATGCAGGGTAAAAGATTTTTGGTCCACATTACACAGTTCTGCACTCCATGCAACAGGGAAATCACCCTTTTAACTACAAATGCATGTTCAGAGATTTGGAATGTGTGAATATTTACAATTATGATCTAACAAACCTACAAGGCATTCAAATGAGAGGCACTTAGTGATATCTCAACATCAAGGATTTTGAAAGGCATGGATAACACCCAGAACAAGGTCAAGCTGGCATGCAGTGATGCTTGTGGGTACGTTTGTGTGCCAAACGCTGGCAGCTCTCGGTGCCCAGGAATGAGCCTGGCGTTAGGCTCTCTTCCGCTTTCCAACCGCAGCTGCTGCAGCTTTCACAGTGTATTCCAACTGTCTCACAATCATCCAAACTCAGACGCTGCATGTTTCTTCTCAAGTCCGATACTCACACGAAAGCTTATCACATTGCTCATTAATTTACTGCTACTCTAAAGCCCGGTTACTGTTGCTCTGTAAAACAGTATTCTATTTAGAAAGAAATAGTCAGTCACTGTAAACATGATTTACCACCTACTGTCACTGAGCCTGTCTTTGATCGGGACAGTCAGTTATGCTGATTAAAATTATGAACAGCTGACCCTGTTTGGAAACCTAGAAACTAACCACCGGAAAAGGGCTGAAAACTGCTGCTGGAATATAAAGTCTTTAGGAATAAAGGTCACAGAGCTGTAAGAGAATCCAGCGGGGTCTGTTCAGGTTAAGACAGAGTTCTGTCTTCTTCAGCACAGAGATTTTGACCCATCAGTTTCATATTAGTGTGGTTAAATGTGTTGACAGCTTGTTACTGGCATTTACAGCACTTCCAGCATTCATGCTATCCTGCTCACATTCATTACCAAAGCTGCACACGCTTTTTAAACCCTCTTTCAGTTACGGAAATTAAACAATGAAATGAGCTACTGGCAACAACTGAGTGCCCTTAAATGTTTCCATGTTGATCAATACCTAACAACAAGCTGAGGGGACATTTACAGTAGCCTATATTTCTCTGCAGAATGACATCATTTTATCAGCTGTAACAGGAATAAAAAATTCAAATTCCTGAAATTACTCTAATCGTCAAAAGATTGGTTGCTCCAAGAAGGAAGTGTGGAACTGCAGTGCTATTGGAAGGCAAGATAAAAGTTACCAGGAACAATAATTGATGATAGATTTAAACTGAACTGGGCAATATGTACTTAGCTACAGATACAGAAGTAATGTCTCTCAGTATGGTGAGTTTTCTCAACATACATCTCGGCATGGAGTTGTAGAGGTTCCTAATAGTGTCCTGTGATAGTCCATACCATGCACCTTGAAAGCTCTTACACAGTCCCTGCAGATTTTGTCATAGGGGGTTTTGCAGATCTTTGTCATGAAGGTGAAGTGTCACCAGGCCTTCTGACGCCTGTCAACAAACCGTTCATCTTGGCACTGACCACTGGGCCTCCACCTTTGGATTCATTGGTAGTTTCCACCAAGATAAAAGTGGTACTTGTCACTGAAGTTGACCCGATGCCATTCTGAGTCACTCCTTGACAGTCTGGCATGACACCATATCACAACGGCTTTGGTAACATTGATGTGGTGTGAAGGGCAGTCATTGTAATGGTCTACGTGCATGTAGTCCTGTGTTAGGTAGTCAACTGCCAATGGTGCTGGCTCTAACACGATGACTCATAAAGGCCATCACTGATCACTGTGTGTCCACAATCGAGGCTGTTCACTCTGCGCATATTGGACAGTTCCTCGGTTCTCCCTCTCCATGGTTTGTTTAGGTCTTCTAGCTCATTTATGTTGCTGATGCATGCCTTCTTCTATCCATTGCGTCAACAGCATGCTATGGTAGTATCCACATAGCCGTTATAGTGCACAATACAAGACCATCCTGCCTCCTGGAGCCCAAGGACATGACCCCTCACAAACTCTTCCAGCTGCTCAAATTGCTTTCTAACTCTTCTCTAAGGCATTCTTCATCTGCAAAGGATGCTTCAAACACAACAGTACAAGTCAGAATGGTACACACATGCAGCAGGACGACCTTATTCAGCCTGTCAGGTACAGCGGTAAAGCATATCCATGCGTTGCATGCACGGCCGAGCATTAAACTTGAGTCATTTGCACATCTCACAATGTCAACCCCACCCACCAAGTTTCATTCCTCTCTGTTGATTCTTTCTGGGTGTAACAAGTGTTTTGATGAGGAGATTACTACTGCGAATGCCATAATCCCATCATTTCTTATTAGCATTACTGTAGTAGTATAATTTGGATAAACACAGGCCTTCTCATTAAGAAATATGTTTTTATGCATTAAACATCACCATGCTCACATTAAACAGTTCCTAATCTTCAGTGTTAAACTGTTTTACAACAGATGTCAGAACTATCCGGCCCACAGGTACAAGTGCTCAACTTCGCTCAGGAGTGGGAAGTCATCAATTTTAATGTCTACACATTCAAACTGGAAAGTGGGGAAAAACATGAACGCCTTTATGAAAGCAACACTTGAAACTTTATGGTCAGAATTATGGTCTAGCCTGCTACTGTGTTTACTCATCCATCTAAAGCACATAACATTTAAAAGTAGAGAAGTGGCTCTTTATTACTGTTGATGCTGTGAGCTAAGCATGTGAGCATATATACAGAGGGGCAATTTATGTTTAAAACGGATCAGCAGAGAAGAACTGTGACCTTAGCACTAGACGCTACATACTTGCTCCAGTGATCGGAATGGCTCCTCAATCATGGGTGTCTCGGGTTCTTTCCTGGGCCACTTCCACCAGTGGGGTGCTGGGGTAGAGAGGTTTAGCGCTATGTCCTTTGCCCATGTGCGGCGGAACTCTTTGCAGATTTGTAGCATCAACTCTCACACTAGTAGGGGTGCTTTCCACTTCCTCTGCTGTTCATTGCACCATTCACACCACCAAGGATGCAGCCCATGTGCCCTGAAGCTCTGACTGTTAGTCTTGGCCAGCCACACCACCAGTGCATACTTGAAGTGTTGCTGGAGTCTCCGCTGTCAGAAGGTTCTGACTGGCCACTATCCTCACCGGCCACTATCATCACCAGCCATTATCCTGTGGCCAGGCTCTGCTGTGGAGCTCCTCTGCACTGCTTTATCCTGTAGTCCTCAGGCAGACTAACTCTTTTGACCTTGTGGAAGCACCATTCCTGTCCAGAGTGCTGTGGGGCGCTATCCTACTTCTGACATCACTACGTCGCCATAGAAGACACAGGAAACATAGTACTTTCAGCAAATGGCCCTTAATTTACAAACTGCAGCAGGGGAGAGCTGCCATTCAAAGGCTGGTAACCAGGCAGGTCACTTCTAGCCATATATTTACAGATCATGGCAGACACTAACACTGCACTACTACTAACACCACATGTACACATCTTACACATGAACAATAGCAGCTTATTTACGTGGAAAGTCTTCCTCAAATCGTGGCCGTGAGGCTCCCTCTTACCTGTACATGTGCCTGGCTACACCTTCTGTGCCCCAACGAATGAGCCAGTATAAACTACAGTAATTCAAACTATAATGCATTACACTATTTGGTCACACTTTACATGAAGTACTGACTAGCTAACATGAAGTAATGCATTAGCAATGGTTAGGTAACGTTGAGTAAACCTGTAACAACTGGCACACGTTTACTTAACATGTGCAGATGTAGTTGTTATATGTTTACTTACCTTTAGGTAAACATTGTAACCATTGGTAATGTATGGTTAACTAACATGTTAACTAATGATTTCCCTAATGTTAATTAGTCAACACTTATAAAGTGTTATCCACTACAATGTTATGGAAAAACCAAAGTCACATGATGCTGATGTGTTACTCTGCACTATGTTAGCCCCATTTACATGTGGTTTATTGCAACTATGGCCAAAGTGCTTATTTCCACTCAGGTAAAGCTCTTTTTCAAAGGGTTCATGTCTGCCAGTGGTAAATTCGCCCTGAGTACTGAGTTTTTGTCTGTGTTCTTTCACGTCCCACCTGAGAAATCTATGTGGATGTAACTTGATCCCATCCTTACCAGTAAGTGTTTATGGTCTGGATCTTTATGGGTGTCCTGTGCAGAGAGGGTTTAGGTAGGATTTAGTGTGAAATGTAGTCATAAATGGATTCGATTATAAATTGTAGTCCTCTGTAACACGCACTGCCTGGGAATACATCTCCACTCTTCCTAAAGGAGTAATACCACCAATGTCTTTAACATAGCGGAAGACCAGAATCTACACGGCTACAAATTCCCAATTTGAAGTGCCACTCCCTAGGAGTTCACTGAGTAGTGTGTCAGTCGTGTTGTAGTGTTGTGTGAGTTCACAGCTATTAATGTGTCAGGCACAGTGGTCCTGCATTTGGTCCACTATGTAGCAAACACTGTGTGGTGAATGTTAAAAGGGGAAACGAGTGAATCATATAAATGCAGCGTAGCTGGGAAAAGGTTCGCATTTTTGTGGCTGATTTACAGATCGACATCTTACATAACAGGAGTTGCAGACAAAAACAACAACAACAACAACAACAGCAGATTTGAAACATCTGGCTGCCACATGTACCCCAGATACCTCAGTGAGGTGCGTCCAGGTGGAGGAGATCAGACCCCAGCAGTGTGCGATTAACACAATGACACACATGCTCGGATTTTCTCATGAGAGATGCTAGAATTGCGAAGAGTGTTTATAGGAAATGTCGGAAATGTGACATACACTGTGTGTTCCAATTTAGAATAGCAGTCTGGAGTAGCATCCTGCTCTACCCTGTTACCAGAACATTCCATTACAACGCTGGGCTAATCAACGTTTTGAATGGGGATGCTGTCGATGAAGGATAACTAGGGTTAAATCACAGGGGAAAAACATGACAGAGGTTGCAGACTGAGCAACAGCAATGGCAGTGAATGTTAGGTACCACACCTTCTGGAAACTGCTGAGTCCGGGCAACTGTTTTTCCATCTGCTCTAAATTCCTGCATCCGGCGCTGTGCTCTAAACAGTGGGTGAACGGGAATAAGACTTAGCCTGAAAACATCTTTTAATCAAATACAACAGCATCTATTCCCCCATATCTGAGCATAAACTGAGTTTGATTTCACTGTAGATTGTTGGGTACTTCTAGACTGCTGGCAACCTGGTTCTGAAGTAGCTCCATGTAACTGCGGGGTCCGAGTTCATTTCTTGACCTGTGTCTAATGTATTTCATAACCAAAGTGAATACTGGCCCAATTCTAGACACCATTTAAGCATCATCTTATCTGTAACATGTTAAATCTCAGAATATAGAGACAACCACTTCATTTATTCAGTGTCCAATGAAAAAGCCCATTAAATACTGTTAAATAAAATCATTTTTCAGTATCCGATATAGAGCAGATCAAGAGAGATATCTGAAGCCATATTCAAGCTGGATATGTTTTACCAGAGGAGGTCCGGTAATGTAATTTGTGTGTGATTTGACTGGCCAATTCATACAGGATAAATGATCTCTGTAATTTCCCAAATTATCCCAAATAGCCCAGATAGAAACATCACCGTGCGGACGTTTACATCAGGGTTATGCGACAGGCGCCTTGCCTCCCAACAATAACAATCTGTGCGGCTAAATTCCATATAGACTAGCATTAGGCTAGCAAAGTGGGTTCATTTAACCTACCAAGTGCTGCCCAACAAGACAGAAAACAGACAAGAGGTGCTTTCAAGTTCATTCTCTCTCTCATAAATCAGACATCACCAAAATTGATGTGGATTTCAGGAGTCTTGCCATGAACTTGAGGACCTGGGTCAAATTAAGCTTCATATTAACTGCTAGTCATGTCTTCAGTTTGCAAAAATTCAGGCAGGACCACTAATGCTATAGGGAAGTTTGAGTTTGGTAAATCATGCAAGGTAACAAAGTCTGGAAGAATTATCTAGCAGACTTGTAAAATCTGCAGACATGACAGATTCACACTGGATAAAAACCGCATGTTTCATCACTTAACACTAAAATTACAGCACCACCTCAGGTAAAACTGACCCAGCTCAAACAGGGCTTATATATAACATACTTTTTTCAATATTTGATGTGTCCACCTTTTATTTTAACTTATCAATTCATACAGCCTTACTAAACATATCAAAATCAAATCCAATTGTGTTTATTGGCACGTCACATTTAAACAGGTGTGCAGGTGAATGAAAATCTTAGGTGCATAGTGCATAGTACTTAAATACAGATTACACATTAGACCATACACAGTACTAAACACCAGAATAGCTCAGTTTATCAAAATGTACAGGTTTATATGGCAGTAATATAAAGTTATGAATATAAGCTATGTATACAGATGTACATATTTCTGTATATACAGTTAGGAGAGTCTGAGGTAGATTTCTGGGTATATACAGGGGATAGAATATGTATACCTGCACATATAGACTGACATATTGCTTATCTTGGTATGTGATGTGCTCTGGGCCCGGAGCAGCACATTTTATACTTAGTTTATTTAATGATATCCGGTAATTAGCTGGTAATTAGCTGGTTAGTTGGAGACAGGTCAGAGTTACTCCAGGACTCCAGGAGGTGGAACCAACTGAACTAACATGATACTGTAATACTGTAACTACATGGTGCAGAATGATTCTATTTCTGTTCAGTAATTGCTTGAATAGGCTCAGCTGTGGTCCTGTTTCACCTCCTAACCTTCTCCATCTCGGTTAGTTCAGTAAAACATTACTGTGGGGCCCTATCAGGTACGATTCATAATGTACGGGCAGTGCTCACTGGTGACCCAGCAGTGGAACTATTTTTAAAAACCTCTGTTTGTTTTTACGAAATGAAGAAACTTCAAAGAGGCATAAACATCTGAAGGCAGATGTGCATTCTCCACATTTCAAGTATAAAAAGACACAAGACATTGTGTTCCAGTCATGTTTACTTCAGCCGAGTTCATCTTCTACCACAATATGACATCTCCACAGTCCCACCCACCCTTGCCCTGAACGTCCCTGGATTTCCCCTGTGTCCCCAATTGTCAGCGATAAGTCACTACATACTTGGAATGTCCAGTCTGTTCCACATATCTCATAGCACTTCTGGGGCCAAGCTCATGTTCTCCATACTATGAGCAACACTGATTTGTAGCGTCTTAGAGCTCGTTAATCAAAATGGTCAACACAGACCGAAGAAAAATGACAGTCTTGTTAACAGTAAGAGTGACTGGCTCGTACCGAAAGTCTACACCTTATCTTTTAATATGTTGTACGTGCCTGTGTTGTCTTTCATCAGTAATTCAACTCTCAGGTACTGGAATGCGCACTTCCTTTTCTATATACCGTATATACTGTATATGTCTGTAGTTCATTACATCTTTATTCTCTGATTAGAAGTTGCTGAATGAAATCAGCCCTACATGCTGATGGAGTGTATGATAAACAGACTCGTGACTGGGACTCTGTGTTACACTGAAGGGGCAGATGGTCGAAAAAACCTGCCAGATATAATTCAAGCTCTCAGCAAATGGCAGACAAGGAAAGACATAAATATCCCGAGTAACAAACAGCACTACTGTACCAGGACAAGCGCAGTTCATACAGGGCTGTCACAAACAGAGGATGTGCAAAGTCATGTTTGAGATTTGTATAGTATGCTGCATGCCACATGACAGGCATCAACTAATAAGCCGCCCTGCAACAGGAAGTTCAGCTGTCAGGCCAGTATCTGCAGGACTTTGACCTTGAAAGTGCTGTACAACAGACATGCAGCTACTACAAACACAGCATCAGAAAGGTTCAAGTTAAAATCAAGTCAATATTAAAGATGCTTGAGTGATAGCAAAAAAATTAACACAGGCCTGAAAATGAATAATTTATGTAAACGTAAGTTGTTAATATTTAAAAGGAAATTTGTAAGGGAGAATACTTGTATCATATGTACAAAATACGTACTTGAGCTGGATTTAAATTTAATACTCAATACTCATTTTTATTCCATTCCATTTTACTCCTTATGTTTACACATTTTCTGTTTCTCCTGCTAGTAAGTTCTAGAGCATTTAATTCATAATTAGTTTTGGAGCATTATAATTATATTAAAAAATATTATTTTTAATGAGGCCTTATATATTATTATTTATTCTATTTTTATTTCAAATTTTACTGCACATGGAGGAAAAGGAGCACACTAAAATATGGTGTATGTGTGCTGCAGAGAGTCACCCTGTAAAGCCTGATAACGTGTACAGTTGATAGAGCAGATCTGTTGGGAGCTTTTTTGACCCTCACACGTCTCGGTGTATTAGTGACAGACACACAGGCTCAAACAGAAGGTCGATGTTTAGGCCTCAAATGCAAAATCAACATCATACTGAGGAAGATTTGATGACAAACATTGATCTTTCTCTCACATTCTCAGAAGACACCACCTTCACCTAGTTTTGACTCACTAAGTTTAAATCCTCTTTGAATCTCTTGAGTTTCTTAATTTTTTACCTTTATCTGAACACAGCAGCTGCTGGTTACCTTGTGTGTACACAAATATTAAATGAGGTTTTTGGCCTCTCCTGTAAAGTTTCCATTTTGGACGGCCATGATATGTTTCAGTGCACTTGCAAAAGTGAGATTGTTCAGCTTGTCGGGGTCCAAAGCACAACCAACGTCACATCGTCTTCTGCATGGTGCGTGTGATAGCATATACCCGCCATAGGGGTCTCCAAATTCCCAAATCCTACATAATGTTATTTATTCGAGTTAGATTTAGATAGATAGATAGATAGATAGATAGATAGATAGATAGATAGATAGATAGATAGATAGATAGATAGATAGATCACTTATTGCAGCAGCCAAAGTACAGCAAAGAACAATAATAGAAAATGTACATACATAAAGAAGAAGTACTTTAATAATAATAATAAAAATAATAATAATAATAATAATGAGCACCATTATGAGTGGAATGGAAGTAAAACTGTTAAAATCTAATGGAACTTTATGAACATAAAGTGACTATGTAAAGTAATGTATATTGGCTTGAAAGTATCATTACCATGGAATTTAGACACAGTGCCCGAACTTTCACTCACATATTAGTTTCTTGTACTACATGCGGCTATGTAGCTAAAAGCCGTCATGTGTTGACTCTGAAAAATCTGGGGTTATCAGGATGTTTTGGCTTATGCTACTATACTTTACAGATTTTATGTAATCAGATCCTCATGAGCATTTCTTCTCATGACTTCTCAGTTTGATTTACCTCCGATCTACCTCCGCTCTGACCACATGATGACAATCGTTTGGGACCCTTCCGCATTGATTGAAGCAACATAAACAAGCTGAGCTGCGGAAATACTTTTCACTGGTCTATATTTTTTGTTCAGCGCTCCTACAGTTGCAGAACCAGGTGTGCAAATGGTTTTCCAGCCCAAGAAGCGAAAGCACAAGTCTGGTAGAGGCTAGCTGCCATCCTCTTTCTGACCATAAATGCAGTTTTGACAGGTGCACTTAAAGAGATCCCCATCATTTGTGACATAAATTACTGTCCGGTGTTCACTTTCAGAGGCTACCTACTTATTAGGGACCCTAAAACCAAGCCCTTGAAGTCTGTGGACCAAATTACAGTTCCCGCAGCCGTGTTCGACAGTGTGCACTGCTGGAGGGTAACAACATTCCACAAGCCCCCGTCTGCCTTACTCACTTGCCGTGGCACTAATTGAACTGGTTAGAATGGATGCAGTATGTGACCATTGCTCTCCTGTCAAAGTCAAGGACATTTACCCAGAAAGTCAGAACCGATTAACTCTGCAGATATTACTGCTAATGAAAAGAGCACAGCGCTAGTTATTCATCTATTTGTAGTTTATTGAATTAAGTACACAGATTCTAACTTTTAACAGATGTCAGATATGTTTACCATAAGCAGAAGAAAATATGATCTATTATGATTTAATTTAAAAAGTGTTTTTTTTAATCACTTGACAAATAATTAATTAAATATAATCAGAAATCTAATCTAACTATGAAATTAACCAAACGTCAACGGCTGTGATAGGATTTGATATGGACTGTACAAGTTTCTGACATTCTTGCCTCAAGGATTTACACAGGTGGGCCAGATTTGGTAGATGCCTCTCCTGGTACAATTCTGAGGAGAGTTTCCTGTAGACTGGGATTGTAGTCACTGGCAGTAGACCCGCATGACCGTACGCTTCCATACACCTGCAGATTCGGCTACTTCCTTCACACTATGGCCTTTGGCATGCTCAGATGCACTCCTCCTTTTAGACAGTCATTAACATCTGCTTTGGAGACATTCACCGCACTGTACCACCTTTTCTAAACCTCTGAATCCTGTCACTCACCCAGCAGGTATTTGAAGCCCAATCATCCTTGTGCAACACCACCTGCAAGTACCTGTAGTTACTACCACCTTAAACATACAAGATGACTCATTTTTGCTTTGTATGCTTTGCATGTTGTGAAAAGTGTAGTTCATACATCCTCT
Source organism: Prochilodus magdalenae (assembly GCA_024036415.1). Taxonomy (NCBI): domain Eukaryota; kingdom Metazoa; phylum Chordata; class Actinopteri; order Characiformes; family Prochilodontidae; genus Prochilodus; species Prochilodus magdalenae. The sequence goes on from JAMWET010002653.1 coordinate 36,161, forward strand.
AGTTTGGGATAAATAAAGTTATATAAATAAACTTAAAGGTAGCATGCACTGAAGTTATAGCTTTTCTTATTGAGCTCATTTACTATTTGTGGAAAATCACATTACACATTACTTTTACCAGCTTCACAACTTCACCTCAGATTTATTGTCACATAAATGCAAGTCAGCAATAGCTGATTTAAGATTTAAAATAAAATCTTACATGTGCCATGAAGCTCAAACTTCTTCTTCTGCATTTTCTTGTTCTGCCTTAAGCCAGAGGCATTAGAAGAACTAAAACTGGAAAATGTCGTATATAAAGTTGGCAAATTAGAAGCCAACTTCAGTCTTGTACATATGTGCTCATATCAGCCCACCTCCCTATCCTAAACAGGAGGACATGCACAAGCTTTATCAAGTACCACAAAGCCGACAACAAAGTTGGTGAAAAGCAGCACACAGAGCCCTTCATAGAAAGATACTGTCACTCTCTGCTTCTGCTGCCTGTAGAAAATCTCTGTACAGGATGTGTTAGCTCATATTCACATCAGCAGTCTGACCAGGTGTTTGTACCTTTGGACATGACTGTATGAAAAACAAGACCACTCTTAATCACTCTCGGCTTCTAAAGGTTTAACTGACCCGAACACGTACGGTGACTGTACTGCTTTGAGCATAGTGTGCAGTTGACATTCATTTGGCTGCTGCGGTCAAATAAAGTACACCACGTCTGAAAGGGTCACAGTGTTTGTGTTCTCAGGCAAAATGCAGCCTTTCTGTCACTGCTGTCTTCATCTCCCGGTCCTGTTTGGTGATTTTGCTCTTTGTAATAGACGCCAACATTTCTTTTCCTCACTGTACTATTACCGTGCTGAGCGTTTGGATCAGTGAGGAGGGAGACGACAGGTCATGGCTTGCGTGCAAAAGTCCCAGATGGTGTTCATATGTCATCCATAATGAAAGCACCCTAATACTCTGTTGATGTTAAAAGTGGTGGAAACACACAGGACAGCTCTACTCAGAGAACCACAGGATGCCACTGAGAGACTTTGTGAGGTTAGCTACAGGTCAGGCACAGTGGCATAACTGGGATCTTGTGGACCACAGTGCAGTAAATAAACAAAGAAACAAAAAAGCTGAAATGGGTTTGTTTACTTGATATCACTGTGTGTCAACAGAGTTGCTGCTCTGTAATGTAGTGTAATGGTTGTAGTATGTAAGTAAAGGCCCACATTTTTCATTTAACTTTTATAACCAAAATTATATTTATAGTTCATTTTTATATTACAGTTGCCCCACTTCTACAGTTCTCTTCTCTTCTCTTCTCTTCTCTTCTCTTCTCTTCTCTTCTCTTCTCTTCT
>JAMWET010002653.1:42500-44682 GCA_024036415.1 Prochilodus magdalenae
CAGGCACATGACCCTGAGTGCACAGTTAATCGAGCATGTAGCCTTTAGCAAAAAATGCACCACAGTTCTCATGGACATCACAGCAAAGCAGAAGGTTCTGGCCTGCTGAAACAATGTAGCTGAACACGAGGACTTTTGATTTAAGACGTTCTGTACGTCTCACACAGTATATGTACGTCTCAAAATGCTGACTTTGGATTCTTTCCTCATGTTATCCATTACACTGAGGCATTTCATAGTCCATAGTATAGTCTTCCTCATATGCACAGTGCTGTGCAAAAGTAAATGGTTCCAATTTATATTTGGTGTCTCTAGGAACTGTCTAGTTACACAATAACATATACAACAGCAGAACTACTGCCGATACATTTTTTGCTCAATACTTAATAAATATTTTATAATATCTTTTCATGGGACACCACTGAAGATATGACACTTTGATACAATGTAGAGTAGTCAGTGTACAGCTTGTATAACAGTGTAAATTTGCAGGGCCCTCAAAATAACTCAACGCACAGCCATTAATGTCTAAACCGCTAGCAAGAAAAGTGAGTGAAAGTGAAAATGGTCAAATTGTGACCAATGTGTTGTGTGACCACCATTATTTTTCTATATTTGTCTATTTTCAAAAGACAATCTGTTCTTAATGTGGAACCTGTCCTGTTAAACCGCTGTATGGTCTTGGCCACCGTGCTGCAGTGTGGTGTGGGATCGTCTTGAAGCCTCAGCCATCTTTATGTAGAGCAACAATTCTGTTTTCCAGATCCTCAGAGAGCTCTTTGCCATGAGGTGCCATGGTGAGCTTCCAGTGACCAGTATGAGAGAGTGTGAGAGTGATAACACCAAATTCAACACACCTGGTCCCTCTTCTCACCAGAGTCCTTGTGACAATAACGAGTCACATGACACCGTGGTGGGAAAATGACTATTTGGGCACAATTTGGCTATTTTTACTTGGGGGTGTACTCACTTTCGTTGCTAGCGGTTTAGACATTAATGGCTGTGTGTTGTGTTATTTTGAGGGCACAACAAATTTACACTGTTATACAGGCTGTACACTGACTACTTTACATTGTATTAAAGTGTCATATCTTCAGTGTTGTCCCATGAAAAAATATGAAAAAATATTTACAGAAATATGAAAAGACTCACTTTTGTGTGATACTGTAGATTACAGAAATAAAACTTATGCATAAACATTGGTGGAATCTCAACTCTACTCGTGTAATTACACAAGTGTATCCTGAGGCAGCATATATAACAGCATATGTTCTCTTATGTAATTACACTTGCATAATGGGTGACCTGCTGATTTTTCAAGAAGACCTTCTTGATTATAAAAGGAAATCTTATGACCTGCTGTTTATACACTTTAATATGTACACACATGTAAGTCTCGTCTCCTGTTAATCCAATCCTTCAACAATGAGTATATCACCTGTAGTTACAATTTTTTACATGCATTGTTAATGTGTTACTACACAGTTATTAGCAATATAAAAATATAAGAATATAAAGTAGGATCAAGTAATTTACATGTATTGATATTTATCTAGTCTGTAAGCCATTATGTGTTTAACATAACGTAACTTACATTAGAATTAATACATAAAACATTACAGTGTCATTCGATACTGTATATGCCATTGTGTTAGCTAAACTGTTTCTAAAGCTTCCCTGGAGGAAGCCCAGTTTTTACAGTAACCATTGATTACAAGTTTGAGGAAATTAATCCTATATTGAATTAAATCGACATGGGAAAACCCATGACCTGCGTGGAATTGACTGGGGTGCATGAAACGTCAGTATTTTCTGACAGTATTATTCTAACCAATATATATAAATCAATTTACTAAACTTAGGGAACAATCGTCTTACATTTTTTTTGTTTTTATGTTAATTTTGTGGTTTTTCAGATAAAGTTCATATTTTGTTTGTCAAAGAAAAATAAACACTGATTTACCAAGATAAACATTTACATGCCTGTCTTAGACTTTCACACGTGCTTGTAAGATCCTTGAAGACTGTATGTATCCTAATATTTACACAGTAAGAGAATTTCAAAAGAAAATCTTTATGTTTTGGGAAACTGAAAGACTGCACTTAGTCCTATTGATGTATAAATTTTATACAGAGATGGCATAATGCCACTTTCTTGTTTCTTTTTCAGTACCGAAGCATA
>JAMWET010002654.1:2500-80000 GCA_024036415.1 Prochilodus magdalenae
AATGATGGAGCCACGATGCGCTAATGGAAGCCAATGTGATGCTCCGGGGAATGTTCTGCTGGGCATGGTGATCAGTTCAACACATGCCACCCAACTAAACAGTGTTGCTGACGAGGTACAACCCTTCAAGGCAAAGGAGTTCCTTGAATGTGCCCCGCCACACTTCACACATTGGTCAGGTACAGTTTGAGGAACAGTGTTGGCCTTCAAACCCAGATGAGCATCTGTGGGATGTTCTATGGCAGAACGTACAGAAACTTGGAAGATCTGCTGCCAGATATCTTAGGGAACCTTCAAAGGTGCCGTAGAGTATATGCCTTGAGGGGTTGAAGCCGTTCTCCCAGCACATAGAAGACCAACAGCCTGTGATACCGACAAACCATCATTACAAAGTCCTTTCCATTACAGCTTTCCGCTTCACATTCTTTCCTCTTCCTCTCTCTCACTCTCTCTCTCCATCTCCCAGATGAATATAACAGCTCTGGACTGGACTCAGCTGAGCAAGAAAGAGTGCGTGAAGTACGGCGGCTCGCTGGTGGGGAAGTCCTGTAAATACGTGCCTGACCTGGCCCTCATGTCCTTCATCCTGTTCTTCGGCACCTACTCCATGACCGTCTCGCTCAAGAAGTTCAAGTTCAGCCGCTACTTTCCTACCAAGGTATTCCCAGGGAACAAAGGGGCGAGGAAGAATCCGGGTATCTCCAGTACACCATGAATATAGCTCCCCCTGTACACTAGAACCTCTGACTGGAGTAGTACACCATCCGGGTAGCTTCAGTACACCATGAATATAGCTCCCCCTGTACACTAGAACCTCTGACTGGAGTAGAACACCATCCGGGTAGCTTCAGTACACCATGAATATAGCTCCCCCTGTACACTAGAACCTCTGACTGGAGTAGAACACCATCCGGGTAACTCCAGTACACCATGAAGATAGCTCCACCTGTATACTAGAACCTCTGACTGGAGTAGTACACCATCCGGGTATCTCCAGTACACCATGAAGATAGCTCCACCTGTATACTAGAACCTCTGACTGGAGTAGTACACCATCAGGGTAACTCCAGTACACCATGAAGATAGCTCCCCCTGTACACTAGAACCTCTGACTGGAGTAGTACACCATCCGGGTAACTCCAGTACACCATGAAGATAGCTCCACCTGTACACTAGAACCTCTGACTGGAGTAGTACACCATCCGGGTAACTCCAGTACACCATGAAGATAGCTCCACCTGTACACTAGAACCTCTGACTGGAGTAGAACACCATCCGGGTATCTCCAGTACACCATGAAGATAGCTTCACCTGTACACTAGAACATCTGACTGGAGTAGAACACCATCCGGATATCTCCAGTACACCATGAAGATAGCTCCACCTGTATACTAGAACATCTGACTGGAGTAGAACACCATCCGGGTATCTCCAGTACACCATGAAGATAGCTCCACCTGTATACTAGAACATCTGACTGGAGTAGAACACCATCCGGATATCTCCAGTACACCATGAAGATAGCTCCACCTGTACACTAGAACAAAGCCTCCCTCTTACAGATGCCAGGATCTGGTCTTCTCAGGCTCCCAGTACCTGATTTACACCTGATATACCACAGATATACATCAGACATATACCACAGGTATACACCCACAGGCCTCTAGAAACCCCTCTCCTGCAGCTCCACCTTTGTAGGTTACAGTTAGAGCCTGTGGTTCTGTTGACGTACAGTTTGTGTTAGACATCCTCTAGTCCTTCATCAGTGGTCAGTTTTTGACCACAGAGCTGCTCTTGGCTCTTATCGAGCAGCCAGTAAATAATTACCATAATTATTGTTAGATGATAACGATTGGAATAATTTATGCTTTCAGTGGAAACATCAATATTGCCTTCCATTACATGCAAATAACCCCAGACTAATGTTAAACGATGATGTTTCATAACCATTATAATAAACCTACTAACTGCACCAACAGGGTCAAAGCCCCGGCCACTGTTTAACAAACCCCGCCCACTTTCATAGCACTCAAATGCCACCCCTGTGCTCCTGAACTGCTCTGACCTGAAGGCTTAGTCCTAGAAACGTAAAACGGCTGTTCGTTGTTTACCCTCAGGTTTGAGCGTGAGCGTTTGAACGTGCACTGCTAATTGATGTACATCAGATTCCATTAGTTCCATTGGCCTCCACTAGCACTCCAAACACTCTCAGCTGATTGACCACACTGAAGATACGCGAGGGGACGTAGCATAAATGGAGTTCCTCACCAAACTGTTCCCCTAAATCAAGACCTAGCTAATGGAACCTGGCCTTAATGTGTACAAATCAGTGGATAGCCAAATGGGATGCTTACTTTGCTGGATATCATCAATTTTAGCTTTCGGACTCCGCTCTCACAGGTCTTATTAGACTGGTGGGTGGGGTACACAATTCCTGGCGAGGCTGGGGGGTTTTACTTCAGGGAAATCAGTCAGTCATGGCTTTCACGGCCTCGCTGGTGTTTTCCGTCTGGTCTATCTTATTAGCAAACCTATACTGATGTATGTTGTCTGTCTCATGTTTATACCTGTCCCTCTTTTTGTGCCATGCCCAGCTGAGGAAGCTCATCAGCGACTTCTCCATCTTCATGTCCATCATGACGTTTGTGGGGCTGGATATGCTGATGGGCTTGAAAACCCCTAAACTCATCGTACCCACCGAGTTCAAGGTTGGCAAGACATAAGTTCATATACCTTCATACACGAACACTAACTACATCTTTTACAAGCACCCCCACCTTATTTTTGTTTTGCAACCTGTATACTAGAACATTTGACTGGAGTAGAACACCATCCGGGTTTCTCCAGTACACCATGAAGATAGCTCCACCTGTATACTAGAACATCTGACTGGAGTAGAACACCATCCGGGTATCTCCAGTACACCATGAAGATAGCTCCACCTGTACACTAGAACCTCTGACTGGAGTAGAACACCATTCGGGTATTTCCAGTACACCATGAAGATAGCTCCACCTGTATACTAGAACACCTGACTGGAGTAGAACACCATTCGGGTATTTCCAGTACACCATGAAGATAGCTCCACCTGTACACTAGAACCTCTGACTGGAGTAGAACACCATCCGGGTATCTCCAGTACACCATGAAGATAGCTCCCCCTGTACACTAGAACATCTGACTGGAGTAGAACACCATCCAGGTATCTCCAGTACACCATGAGGATAGCTCCCGCTGTACACTAGAACATCTGACTGGAGTAGAACACCATCCGGGTATCTCCAGTACACCATGAGGATAGCTCCACCTGTATACTAGAACATCTGACTGGAGTAGAACACCATCCGGGTATCTCCAGTACACCATGAAGATAGCTCCACCTGTACACTAGAACATCTGACTAGAGTTGAACAACATCCAGGTAGCTTCAGTACACCATGAAGATAGCTCCACTTGTATACTAGAACATCTGACTGGAGTAGAACACCATCCGGGTAGCTTTAGTACACCATAAAGATAGCTCCACCTGTATACTAGAACATCTGACTGGAGTAGAACACCATCCAGGTATCTCCAGTACACCATGAAGATAGCTCCACCTGTATACTAGAACATCTGACTGGAGTAGAACACCATCCAGGTATCTCCAGTACACCATGAAGATAGCTCCTCCTGTACACTAGAACATCTGACTGGAGTAGAACACCATCCGGGTATCTCCAGTACACCATGAAGATAGCTCCACCTGTATACTAGAACACCTGACTGGAGTAGAACACCATCCAGGTATCTCCAATACACCATGAAGATAGCTCCACCTGTATACTATAAAAACTCTGGCTGGAGTAGTACACCATCCGGAAATGGCCACTTGGTGGGAAATGGACTTTCCACATTCCCAGTTGTCATCTGATAACGTTTCCATTGAGTGGACGATCGGTTGTACGTTTTTTGCTGTGTTCTACAGCCCACACGTCCCGACCGGGGCTGGATCGTGATGCCGTTTGGGAAGAACCCGTGGTGGGTGTATGTGGCCAGCTTCGTCCCAGCTCTCCTTGTTACCATCCTCATCTTCATGGACCAGCAGATCAGTGCCGTCATCGTGAACAGAAAGGAGAACAAACTAAAGGTGAGCTCTTCCTAAAAACCCAAACTACAGCACGCTACGTTTCTCTTGGCTCTTCTTCATGCTGTTGTCGTGTTTCTCCTTGGTTCCTTGAGGTGGCCTGTATTCTTGACGCTCCTCAATCTAGCAGCGCTGATCTGGGATCAGATTACCTAATCTAATTCCTGACAGGAACACATCCCAGAACAGAATCTCGTCTGAGAAGCTTCATGAATATGGAACTAACTCGCATGTAGCTGATCTGAAGTCCTCTATCCGTCTCCCTCTGTCTTGAACAGAAAGGGTGCGGTTATCACTTGGACTTGTTCTGGGTGGGGATCCTGATGGCTGCCTGCTCCTTCATAGGACTGCCATGGTACGTGGCAGCCACGGTCATCTCCATCGCACACATTGACTCACTGAAGATGGAGAGCGAGTCCAGTGCCCCAGGAGAGCAGCCGCAGTTCCTGGGCGTGAGGTACGGGAGGAGCTTCGATGTTTAGAGTCATGAGCCCAGATCACAAGTTCGGCCCCCTGATGGGCTAAAAGCTGCAGGGTCTGGATCTGGAGCTTGAATCTAGTTTCCAGTCCTGGACTTTTTGTAATCCTTGGTAGGTGTGACTCTACACAGCCAAGCAATTGCATTAAGGGTCCCCTAAATTTCCAACAAGAACAAAATCCGGGAGTGGAAACCAGATTCAAGGTCTTTTCAGTTTAATGAATATTCATGATGGACAGATCAGTAGAATTACTATAGACCTTGTTCTATCAGCCTCCACTGCAGGTTAAGAAAGCTGGTCCATCCCCCTGTACAGGTCCATTCTGGAGGTGTTTAAGGTGGACTGTAGAATTCCATGAGTGGTGTTATATAGTTTGGTGTCTTCACTTTTATTCTCCAGTAAGATAAACATAAGGAGAGCCTCCTATGAGTAGCTGTGTCTAAACCTTTGACTGGAAGTGTATATATTACCATGGATAGACACTGTCCTTGCATGTGCTTATCCGTACCCAGCAGGCTATGATCTGTGAGTACTGTACTCTGTAGTTATACGTCATATATGACAGTGCAGATGTTTAGATTCAGTACATGCACTGAATAGGCTAATACTCAAATGACCTCAACTTAGTACATAGCTGATATGTCGGCCAGGAGTCTCCATTCTGTTTATTCTTTTCCTCTCTGACCTGCAGGGAGCAGCGGATGACAGGGATTCTGGTGTTTGTGCTGACCGGAGTCTCCATTTTCCTGGCCCCTGTCCTCCAGGTAGGCTCAGGACATGTCAGACCTTGTTATAGCTGGACCTTGTTTACCCGTTCAGAGCTGACTAAGTCGCTGCCATTAGTTAAAAAAAGAGGGCTGTAAAAAACAGGAGCTGTACTTAAGCCCTTTAGATCTACAGGAAACCAGGAGGGGTGGAAATGACTAAGAGGGAACACTAGGGTCTTTGAAACCATGTCCTTAAAGGCCTGCTTCTGATGCATCTTTACAAAATCGCTAGTGCATTTCCTGCATTACACAATCATTTCTGCTTAGAAGTCTTCTGAATGACTGAAACGCCAATGACTTTGTTTGTATCGGCGCTGTCCAATGGAAAACATGGATCTTGATTTTTTTTTGTTGATTTTTACTCTTATGCATCCTTTGAATGCAGCAGCTGCTGTTTACACTGGGTGGGAATCTTGTGGTGAATAGACCAACAGAAATGGCCCAAAATTGCTTAGAAAGGCACTAGGTTTCATTGACTTACATTAAAGTTAAACTGGGTTTTTGACCTCTACTGTAAAGTTGCCATTTTGGAGATTTCCAAATGCCCTTTTCTTTGGACAGTGTTGATACGTGTCAGGACAAAAGACTCTGGGTCGACGCTTGCAGAGTTAAAAGTCAAGCCTGGATGTTTATTAAACAGGGAAGTGATCAAACTATGCGGCAATGTAATACAGCAACAAGGGTAGGGCTAGAAAACGTAGTCGAGGCAGGCAAAGTCGGAACCAGAAGAGACAATCAGCGGAGGCAAACAAGTTTAGAGGAAAAGGCAAAAGGGGTAGTCGAAAACGGAAACAGAGATCAAGAACCAGAAACGAGATATCACAGAGAAAGAACGCTCAGAATTGCAAACTACGTTGGCAAAGCTTCGCAAAGGCTGAAGCGGCGTGGAGAGGTATAAATGGAGGACGATAATTTGGTTCAGCTGTTCGCTAAAACTCCGGTGATGGAGAGCGAACCGGATTGGACGCTGGCGTGGCGTCATCGAACGTTGCCCTCTGGGAAGTTGAGTCCGGAGAAGCACGGGAGCAGGGAAAACCCGGAAGCGTGACAATACGATAAAGATATGACACGAACAACACCACAAAAAACACCAACTAAACAGTTATAATTTCACTTTTGCCAAAATTTCCATTAACTGGCATTAAAACAACCTCTACTGCGTCTGAACTATACACCTACCTTGTTCCCTTTTGGGATTTAGACTCTTGTTCCCTTTGGGATTTAAAATGTTCAGTGTCCAATTATGGTTATATGGTCATACTTGAATACATAGCTGGAAATGAATGACTGACATTAGCATGCTAACTAGCTGGAAATCAGTCATTATTGTACCTTTAGCCAACATGCTAAATTATAGTGGTCACTGTAAACCCCTTAAGCCCACTGAGCGAAATCTTCAGCACTCAACACGCGAATGACATGAATTAGACTGATTACACTGATTGTGGAGTTTCACTACCTTCACGTTCAAATCACACACCCTACTGTGAGTCATTACCATGAAGACTGGGTGGGCGGAACCTGGTGTAGCACCATGGCTATCCATTGGCTCACTGCAAAAAAAAAAAACATTAGGTATATCAACTAGATATAATTTTACTTGACAAGACCTCCATTTTTGCAGTACTACAGGCTGGCTTCGCTTTAAGCGTGCACTTCTAGGTTCTAACGGCTATATGTGATGTGCCTATAAGAATAGTCACCATCTCTACTGTTAGTTTCTTAACTGGGTTTCTTCGTGTTGCTGCCCATTTACAGCCCTGTCGGCACTAAAGTGTTCCCAAACCCTAAAATGAGAATCTAAAACCCATAGGCTCCAGCCTAAGAAAACCTCACTGAGCAAACTGTACATTCATGGAGACTAAGACAACATCCACAATGCATTGCCATGCCATATACAGAGCAAAGCTAAAGCAGAGAGCATCATAGCACTACGTTGCAACTACAGTAGGCAATCTGGCATGCACTCCATCCGACCACCATGATTTCAGAGTCTGATTCCTGCCAGAAAATAAAAGCTTAAAAACTGAATGGAAGCCTATTTATGTTGCCATGTCTACATTATAGTCCCTACCATCTCCAAAAACATCCACACAGTCCTAATCAGGCAGATAAGCCTTCCTGTTAGCTGGTCCCATTTGAAATGAAGATGATTGGATAATCAAGTCACATATCTTAATGCACTCAATCAAAAGAAGAGCTGCACCCAGAAGGAGGTGTGGGAGTGCAGTGCTATTGGGAAGGAGGATAAAGGTGACCAGGATCAATAACTGATGATACATTTAGACTGATATGATCAATATCTATTGAGCTACACATACAGAAGTAATGTTTCTCAGTATGGCGTTTGGCGGGATCGCATGTCTTACAATGTCAAACCCACCCACCAAGTTTCATTCCTATCGGTTCATTTCTTCTGGTGCTTGTTCACTGCGTGGTACCGGCTCTAACCTACTCGTTTTCCACTAGCCAGACCCGGCACTGTGCACTTTTATCTCCATCAAGGTTCCAGGCGATGTGAGTGGTCACACACTGGTGGTGTAAAGATGCCTCAGGCTACTGAGAGAATCTTCAAGAGTGAGACGCCATGTTCCACACTACACACATACGCTAACGCTGGCTACCTGGTTACCGTAGCCTCTTGGATTGCATTTGAGCAAACAGGGTCATCTAAACTCTGATAGTTTTTCCCAGATTTCTTGAATAGTCTTTCATCTTTGTGCCATCAGCATCTACTGAGCAAAATGTCTCCTTCACATTATTAGCTAAACATGATTATAACTCCCAAATCATCCCCCAAATTGCAGAGTACTTAGAAACAACCCAATCATCCGTCTGCATAATTGATAAATGGAGACAGTTATCGTCCTGCACATGCAAAACCCAGAGAAAGGGATGTTTTCCAGAGAGTCTGTATGTGGGAGAATGGGGTTTGAAGGCTAAGTGTTCCTGACGACTGATTTTCTGTCCTCAGTTTATCCCCATGCCTGTGCTGTACGGTGTGTTCCTCTACATGGGTGTTGCATCTCTCGGGGGCATCCAGGTAAGCAGTCTCAGTCTCTCTCCTTTTATCATTATGTACTCAGAGGCTTCGCTACAGTGAACTAACTGAAGTGACTCCAGGGTCGTGGGACTATTGTTAGATACATGGCCTACATTATTGACTACAGTGTCCCAAAAATCCCACATCAGTGATACTGTGGGACATAGCACTTCAGATAATAGCTCTATTATTGGACAAGGCAACAGTGGGCACTGCCGAACAGGACATGCCGGACAGATGAGGTAGCAGGCAGGTCATCAGCAGCCCCACACTTCAGCAGGACGCTGGTACAAACCACTCCCCCACTAAACAGCCCCACAGTCCAGTACAGAATAGCCCATGCAACACAAGTGCAGATCTCTAAGCTTACAGTACCTGAAGTGCTGGGCACTCGCCGATCCGTAGGGTCACTTTGCCTGGCTGTCTTCCCGCCTGACTGTACTTACAAGCCTTGTCAACCTACCTCGACCGCTGTCCTCACTCTCCTGAGCACACCTCTCTTGAATCCTTGTCCGGGCTCGGGTCTCTCCGCTGGGTCCATGCTTCCCTGCTGTCCACGAAGGGGGTAATTCCCATACTGACACCACAGTAGCATCGGCATAGAGTGAGAAGACACAATAGCATTTTAATCAAAAGCTCTATTACCATGGCAGCAGTGGACCACCACCCAACGCTCTAGAACGGGACAAGATAGCAGTCAGTGATGGTGGGCAACAACGCAGCACCACCAGCCCACTAAACAGCCCCACAGCCCAGTGTACAATAAGTATCTCTGAGGTCTCTCTTATTGCTGTCGTGGCATTACCAATGGTTACCCTATGTAGTGTTAGGAGTCTTGCCCACAGACTCTTATTGGTGTAGCACAGCATAGTCACTCAGCCCAGGATTCGAACCCACATCTCCCACATGTGGTGGTGGCTACTTGGCGGGTATTGGTGGAGCTACACCAACCACTCATTAGCATACTTTCAGGAGGTTCTTCACATGCCATTGGAGAACCATTTACAGTTCCCTGAAGAACCTTTTCGGTTCGACAGCTCTTTAGAGAACCATTTGTACCAAGTTTAAAGAACCTCCATTCGTACATGTGCCATCTACTTGTACATTATGTGAAGGAGTTTTGAAGTGACATACCAACCACTTTTGGTTCTTAGGTTCACGTTAAAGCTCTTTATGAAGGTGGGGCTCTTAATATGGTTCTCCAGCTTGATCCCTCCTTGCTTATGTGGTTTCTGACAATGACTATGGACAAATCTCTGGAGACGTTAGCCTTGTAGCTCTTTATCCTAAGCTAACTTCGACACCAACCATGTCTTGGGGCTGTTTGAGATAATGGGAAATCTGTTGCAAGGTTTTGCAATCTATTACTTTAAGGGCCTTGTTAATGATCCCAATGTGACTGCCAAGGCCTTCCGGTCATTCCTGACTCATCCTTCAGGTCATTTTTCCCCCGGTTCCTTGTGCACTTCTGCTCAAAGTTAGCTGTTGGTTGACACATCTGTGCTTCTATCAGCCAGGGTAATGGAAAAAAGATCATGGGCTAGGGCAGTTCGATAAAGGTTACGTGCTGTCTCAGAAGCACAGTGCCCGTTGCACTCGAGCCGTAAGGAACCGGGTGATTTGTCCACACTCTGGGCAGCGAGGTGGTGGAGAACACGGGCTGTCTGGGGACAGGGGATGTTTGTGAGTTTAGAAGGGGCGAGGTAGATGAGGGGTGGTGGGGGGTGGTATTTGTATGCAGGATGCTTCTTCCCCTGGCCGTGTCCGGCAGCGTTCTGATGAGGCAGTCCGGACTCAGGCTGTGTGGAGGCAGCTAGATGCTGCTTTACAGCGCCTGGCAATCAAACCCTGACAGTTGGGGGCCAGCATACATTCGGCAGCGCGGACTAACAAGAGAAAAAAGTAAAAAAAAAAAGGTTGATTCATTATTCAGGTGAAGGAGCCAAAGTCTTTAATGTTGTAGAGACAACTTGGGCCATTAGCTATCCTGGGGCTGGTTGCACTAACAAGGCATATGCCTGGTCATAAACTAACACTCCTGTTTAGTTATATCAAAAGCTTTGGGATTCCCATTTCCCAACAGGCCACTAAAAAGTGTACCTTCTTTACTTCTTTAAAGGGTCACAACATCTGCATTAAAATAGTTCAGATGTCAACAAAAAGTAATTTGGTGCAAAATGCTCAATTTTGAGGAAGTTAGAAACTTAGAGTCCGAATTGTTCACCGTAGTTTCTTTATATTGAACCTTTCCATGTTTCATCAAACCATCCAGAATGGCATTGTAAATATCTAAGCAGCATTACGAGCTTGACCAAGCCGGTCAACACCAATGACTAGGTAACTAGGAACTAGAATTTGTGAAACAGCATGACTATATTAACAAAAATGGTGAATGAGCATGATTAGTATGATCCAACTGCTCAATCTGCATGACTAGATTGATGTAACTGGTCAGCCAGCATGGCGAGGTAGACCAAGTTGGTTGCCAGGCATGGCTAGATTGATGTAGCTGGTCAACCAGCATGGCTAGGTAGGCTAAGTTGGTTCTCCAGCATGGCTAGATGATTGTAGCTCGTCAACCTGCATGACTAGGTAGACCAAGTTGGTTCTCCAGCATGACTAGATTGATGTAGCTGGTCAACCAGCATGGCTAGGTAGGCTAAGTTGGTTCTCCAGCATGGCTAGATGATTGTAGCTCGTCAACCTGCATGACTAGGTAGACCAAGTTGGTTCTCCAGCATGACTAGATTGATGTAGCTGGTCAACCTGCATGACCAGGTAGACCAAGTTGGTTCTCCAGCATGACTAGATGATTGTAGCTGGTCAACCAGCATGACTAGGAAGACCAAGTTGGTTCTCCAGCATGACTAGATGATGTAGCTGGTCAACCAACATGACTAGGTAGACCAAGTTGGTTCTCCAGCATGACTAGATTGATGTAGCTCATCAACCTGCATGACTACATAGACCAAGTTGGTTGTCCAGCATGACTAGATTGATGTAGCTGGTCAACCAGCATGGCTAGGTAGACCCAGTTGGTTCTCCAGCATGACTAGATGATTGTAGCTGGTCAACCAGCATGACTAGGTAGACCAAGTTGGTTTTCCAGCATAACTAGATTGATGTAGCTGGTCAACCAGCATGACTAGGTAGACCAAGTTGATTGTCCAGCATGACTAGATTGATGTAGCTGGTCAAACAGCACGGCTAGGTAGACTAAGTTGGTTCTCCAGCATGACTAGATGATTGTAGCTGGTCAACCCGCATGACTAGGTAGACCAAGTTGGTTCTCCAGCATGACTAGATTGATGTAGCTGGTCAACCAGCATGACTAGGTAGACCAAGTTGGTTTTCCAGCATGACTAGATTTATGTAACTGGTCAACCAGAATGACTAGGTAGACCAAGTTGGTTGTCCAGCATGACTAGATTAATGTAGCTCGTCAACCTGCATGACTACGTAGACCAAGTTGGTTCTCCAGCATGACTATATTGATGTAGCTCGTCAACCTGCATGACTACGTAGACCAAGTTGGTTGTCCAGCATGACTAAATTGATGTAGCTGGTCAACCAGCATGACTAGGTAGACTAAGTTGGTTCTCCAGCATGACTAGATGATTGTAGCTGGTCAACCAGCATGACCAGGTAGACCAAGTTGGTTCTCCAGCATGACTAGATTGATGTAGCTGGTCAACCAGCATGACTAGGTAGACCAAGTTGGTTCTCCAGCATGACTAGATTGATGTAGCTGGTCAACCAGCATGACTAGGTAGACCAAGTTGGTTCTCCAGCATGACTAGATTGATGTAGCTGGTCAACCAGCATGGCTAGGTAGACCAAGTTGGTTGTCCAGCATGACTAGATTGATGTAGCTGGTCAACCAGCATGGCTAGGTGGACCAAGTTGGTTCTCCAGCATGACTAGATGATTGTAGCTGGTCAACCAGCATGACTAGGTAGACCAAGCTATCTGAACAGCATTACAAGCTTGTCGACCAGCATGATATGGTTACTATGGTCTAAAGTGCTTTATCCATCTGGGTCACAAGTGGGTGTTGGAGTCCATCCCAGTGTTCAATGGGCACATAACAGGAAACCCTGAATACACAGCCAGTCCATCGCTAGGATAGGTTAAGAGACTTGTTGCTTATTTTTGTTTTACAATAGTTCTGGGATCGAATCAAGCTGTTCCTGATGCCAGCGAAGCACCAGCCTGACTACACGTACCTACGTCACGTGCCTCTCAGAAGGGTCCATCTCTTCACCCTGCTGCAGATCATCTGCCTGGCCGTCCTCTGGATCCTCAAATCCACCTTCCTCGCCATCATCTTCCCTGTAATGGTACGTCTGAAATCGTTCTCAGCCCCTGACAGATGACAAGACTCTTGGCAAGACTCTGCCGTTTTAGAGCAGGGATGACCCAAAGACTGTGTAATCCACCCAGGGTCAGCTCTAGGGTCTATCCTAGCTTGTTTAGAACTGGAGCTACTAGAATAACATTGCTAACCAACACTAGAACTCAACAATCTGCCAAATAGTCCAGATAGTTTCCATAAAATGACATTATCAGAACTTCACAATTGGCTCAAACTGCATCCAAGACTTGATTAATAGTTTATAGACCCTTTTCAGACCAACACTTCTCTCAATGGGGCCCCCAATTCTCACCTAATTCATCTCATTAACTGATTAACAAGCTCATCATATGCATGGCCAAGGCATGCACAGCCTTGGTGGTTTTGGAAACCACTCTGGTTGATGCAGTTAGCCCAATTGTAACCTTCATCAAAAGGTCAATTCCTGACCACAGTGCAACTCATGGCTGGAAATTGAGGTGTGCTTGGATCTGTAGGAATCCCAAAAATCTTTCCGTCTGCTTGCCTTCACAGATCCTGGGCCTGATGTTGGTGCGCAAGATGCTGGACATGGTATTCTCCCAGCACGACCTAGCCTGGCTCGATGACCTCCTGCCCGAGAAGGATAAGAAGAAGAAGGATGATGAGAAAAAGAACAGCAGCAGCAGCAGCAACAAGAAGGACAAGAAGAAGGTCAGAGCGGGAGACGACAGCGAGGACGATGTAAGCCTGGCTTTTCAATGACTAGCGCCGTTATCATTCCGGTCAGTGAAAAGAAAGTGGCCCGCTCGGGCTTTAGAGATACTCCGGCTTATCAGCGACTCCCATAGGGGACGACTGTCAGAGAAGATATCCGTCCACCGAGTCTCAAAACAGACTTACATTCAATCCCATCAGTATCCAGTATCCCATTTGGAATGAAAAGACCAGTAAGGGAACAGTTTTATTAAGGTCTGGGATGAATGGCTCAGTGGGGTGTGCTGCTGCCGCCCCCTACTGGTCACTGTGGCTCCTAACATGTAGGCCTAGGAACCACATCATTACTGAACCACAATGGAGCTGAATGTGTAGATGTGCTGGGAATGATCCATCACCCATATTGTACTTGCTTCTGCCAATCTATCTATCTATCTATCTATCTATCTATCTATCTATCTACCTATCTATCTATCTATCTATCTATCTATCTATCTATCTATCTATCTATCTATCTATCTATCTGTCTGTCTGTCTGTCTGTCTGTCTGTCTGTCTATCTGTCTATCTGTCTATCTGTCTGTCTAACTATCTATCTATCTATCTATCTATCTATCTGTCTGTCTGTCTGTCTGTCTATCTATCTATCTATCTATCTAACTTACCTTCTGAATTTTGAGACGTCAGTAACACTGCCAGTAACGTGTTCCTCTGTCCTGTAGGAGAAGTACCACCCATACTCCAACTGCACAGTGGGCGAGACGGACCTGGACCGCAGGTACTGTGTGCTCAAACTCCACCTTCCATACAGAGACCTGTTAGAGCCTCCTGACTCCAACTCAGAGTGGACCGCCCGCTGCCAACCGGGCAGTTATTACTACTGATAGATACTATATACACCCTACACACTACATACACCTCACGCAAACATACCGCCGGATGACAAATTAAAGGAAACCCACCTTGCTATGGATTCCACACCTCTGTAATAGAAAGATTGGCGACTTGATGATGGTGGTTAAGAATGCTGTGCCCATAATCTCCTGTAAGTGTTTAACTGGGTTGAGATCTGGTGATGATGAAGGCTATAGAATATGATTTCCACCATTTCCATTCTCATCAGACCATTCCGTGACCCCTCATGCCCTGTGGACGGGGGGAATTAACATCCTGAAAGGGACCAGAATAGAAATGTCTTATCTTATGAGGAAGGAAATCAGCCAGTATTGATTGGCAGTGACCCTTCGCCATCCCAGCAAACCGCACAGCAGAGCCCCACACTGTAGGGGTCTAACACAGAGCGTTCTCTGTGTACACTGCACACTCCACTTACGGAGAAGATGGTGGAAAGGGGGGGCTCATCTGTGTCAATCACTGTTCTCCATATCTCTGTTGACCAGTGTTGGTGGTTTCTACACCATTGAGCTCTCATATAGTCTCTGCAATGATTGGTTACACTGAGAACAGACTGTCTGTTCCTCATGTTCTTGCAATGATGTTCTCAGCCACCTGAAGAACCACAGTTGCCAACCTTGGTTACTCATGTCCTTCCCATCGATCTAAATGGAGATATCAGATCAATCTGTGTGACTGAAGCCCCCATAATTCGTCGATTGGTTCATCCTCTTAAGATGTTAATCCGTCTGGGTTGTGGGGGGTGCAGTGCTGGAGCCTATCCCAGCATTCATTGGGCAGAAGGCAGGAAACACCCTGGACAGCCTTGCCAGTCCATCACAGAGTGGACAGCCCTCGCAAACCTCTTTTCCCATTGACCCATTAGGTCAACTCAGCATTTGTACGTCTGCCGCAGAGCATGGTGGGGCACCCATTAGGGTTCTCCACTCTTCACTTGCTTCCTTTAATTGGTCACCTATCTGTATATGCGGACGCTGTACCAACGCACCATACACTTTCTCACATGTACTGTATATTCAGATACACACTCACACTCACCTGAACACAGCTGTGCATTCGTTACCTTCTGATGCTTCATGGATAAGTATGGAAGCTTGTAGGTAGCCTTGACGTTAGGATGCATGAACTACTGTTACTAATAAGCCCAGTAATAAGATCACCAGACAAAAACATGAGTCACCTTGTGTGTTTAAGGTGGTAGTAACTTCAGGCTCCTGCAGATGGCGCTGCACGAGGTTGATGGGGTTATAAATACCTGCGGGGTGTGAGTGACAGGATCCATAGATCGAAAAGAGGTGGCACCGTGCAGTGAATGGCTGCGTTTGAAATGGCGCACCATACGTGAAAGCAGTGCGCGAGAATAGTTAGTGCTAATACGTAGGGTTCGTAAAACAGTATGTGGAAGTCCCCAGATGACGTACTACACCGGGAGAGATTTTGAAGTATGCAACCACAGCACACTGTCCTATCCCATGATTCCACGGGAGCTACAGAGCTGTTTGAAGCGGTAAAAAAACAGCGGAAAGCGGGAAGCCCACTATTTACGTAAATAAATTCCTCAGTATGCGTTTACTGTGACCTCCTGCTCGACACTGCCACCATGTGGAAGTGTTCATCGCGAAGACCCACAGTGAACTCTACTTTGGTTAACAGATGGTAAATATTTACTTTTGGCTTTTAAAGAATGGGGTTTACCGCTGTTACATGACGTCTCCAGGTCAAAGATGATCCGGGTCAAAGGACACAGGTAAGGTGGCGGATGTAATGCGTCCGAGGACATGTGCACACCGCGCACTCGCATAGTAACAGTAGGTACTTCTTTAACGACTGAGCCGCACATACTAGATCGAATCAGTATGTACTGCTAAAGTATGCCATTGCGGATGCAGCCAATGTCTGGTTCCATGTGTGGAAAATGGCTTCAAAGCAGGTGTTAATGATGGGCTAAAGGGAGGGACTTAGCATGTGGGCGTGGCCAAAGACCATAGTGTGAAGGAAGTAGCTGAATCTGCAGGTGTATGGAAGCGTACAGTCATATGGGTCTACCAGCAGTGGCTACAATCCCAGTCTACGGGAATACTCCTAGGAAGTGTGCCAGGGACGGCATCCACCAAATCTGGTCCAACTGCACAATTCTCTGATGCAAGAGTGTCTGAACACTGATGTGGTCTACATCCAGAAACTTGCCCAGTACATGTTAAATCCAATCACATCTGCTGTTGGTGCTTCTGGAGGTATTACACGGTGTTTGGGACGTTTTAGCCACAGGGGACCTCATTGTTTGTCTGGTGGTCTTATAATAATACAGTAATATGACTTGCTTATTTTAATGTACGGTAAGTACAGTACTGTGCAAAACGCCAGTCAAAACGGCCATTTAGTCCAAGCGAGGTATTAATCTGTCAGGCATATTTGGGCCTCAACAATGAAACATCGCAGGTTCAGTACATACAGACTCTTTTTCCACATCTCCAAAGTTCAGTCTTAGACGTTGGTTTAGCATTTTCAGCTTCTAGCTATCCACACTATCCAGTACACATTCGTTGGGGTTGAGGTTCTGGACTCTGGGGTGGTGTATCCATTGTTCTGAGAACACCACCAACCTCTTGTTGAGGTGTCTTCTCTCAGTGGAAGGATGGACCGAAACACCTGTGGATGGTTTCCGATTTGAGTGGAGCTTTATGTTCTCTTCTCTCTCAAAGATGAAAGCTTGTTGAAAGATGTGGGTGGGTCTACCAAGTCATGCTAGACAGGCGTCCCACTTTGATCTCCAGTTTGGCTTTCCTCCTCCATGTCCCAATCGATTGTCTTGCATCTGATTAACTTGATGGTTTTGACCTGGAGTGAGATAAATGGAGGGCACTCCCTGAGCTTTGCACAGTACTGTACATGTTACGAACTGTCCTTGCTTAGTGTCCTTTCCATGCGCTTGGAAGCAATGCAGATGGACATTAAATGTAAACCTTCACTTTCTTTTCCTGGGACGTTGGTTTCCTTTGGCATGCAATTACACACTACACACAAGGCATTCAGGAACTGGTGTGGAACAAAGTGTACTTGACTGTATCTATGTTACGGATAGTTACGATAAACGACACAGCAAAACCTTCCTTAATCTCTAAATTCAAAATCCAGACCTTAGGATCTAAATCCAGACGCTCTAGGATGCAAAAGATTGATATATGAATATTCAACTGATGCTCCACTGAGGTTGCAAACATGAAACTGGAAGCTTTGGTTGTTTCTTTCTCCTCTGTTTGTATGTATGTTGCTCACTCTTTCCGTCGACTCGGATTATGCTTTTCCGAGGCACACCTTATTCAGTCTAGACTTGGTTTTGAAACAGTCTGGAAATTCTTCAAATGTAGCTGATCACCCAAGACATTTGGTATCTCAGGCAAGACGTTTGGTTCTTTGGATTTGCACTGGAGCTACAAGGCTAATGTAGCTAACAGGTATAGCACATTATGTGTCACTAAAAATATCATTTACGTAGTCAATTTTCACCCAAATTTATTGGGTTTGTTTTTTAATCTCCCTGACTTAGTGGCATATTCCATCTGCTAGCTAGGTCTCCTCCTATCACATGGTGCTACCAACCTGGAATGATGAGGACTTATGAAGGCATATGCTTCTTCTCAAAGACAACAAGCACCAACTCATCTTTTCACTGGAGACCTCAACACGCTTGGAGGAGAGTGCTAACTGCCAATTCTGTTACAGGGCCAGATGTGAATGATGGGGTTAGCTGCCCTTTAGCAACCAGCTGGGAGGGCGACAAGCAGCAGACTTAGTTGAAATGTTTCCAAATTGAATTATGACCCTTTGAGGTTAGAATGGAAATGATTGGCCCATACAAATACCCATACATTGGCCCCTTGTCCAGTTGAGTCTAAGGTCTCAAAAATATTGTTCCTACCAATTTTGTATAGATTCCATACAAAAAAAACAAAAAACTGTAATCTTATAACCACAGTTCATATTCTAAACAAAACAGCAATGCATTAGAAGCTGCACAGTGTGTTGGACGCTGTCCCCCAAAAGAGACAACCTTAGGTGCTAATGTGCTAGTGCTAATGTGAACCTAAAGGATAGATGGCTGCACCATTCCGGAGCCCACCACTGTTGTGTCTGCCATTTCTGATCTAACAAAAGCAGTAGTAGCTAAAGAGCTAAGCTTCCATTACTTGTTAGCTATGCTAGCCTCGTAGCTCCAGTGCAAAACTAAAGAAGCAAACTTCAGACATCGAACTTGTCTCGGTTGATCATCTGTATTTGGATCGAGGGTTGGAAACTAATGTTGATTATTTTCCCAAACTGTTTCTGGAAAACGGGCCGTACTGCTTTGCCCATGACTGTTGCGCCACATTAGCATTATGCAGATATATGTGCCTCTATAGCTTTAGTCCCATGTTGCAGTCCATTGAACGCTGCTGGCTGTGATGTCTGCATTGCTGTTAAGGGTGCATGGTCTGGATGATAGTAGTTTAGAGTACATGGGCTTCGAAGCCAGGCTGGGCTTATATCCTGCTTACTGTAGTTTCCAATCACGCTTTACGTTGAAATCAGCTCAGTATATCGAATAAGCACAAGCTCAGGTAGTTCCAGGTCTCAGGTCCAGGTATTAAACTATAGCTCATGAGTTGAGCTTTCATAGTCCACGCATCTGGGCTCCAGGGGGAGGAAATCTTGATCCTGAAACGTTAAGCTTTAGGGGCAGAAATGATATCGCTCCTGAAAGGGATTTTATGAGATGAGTAGAGATGTAACACTATACATAGTTTCAAGTTCAATAAGATCTTTAATTCTGAGGTCAGGATTTGATTCTGATTTGTCCATGCCCAGTATCAGCCCTCACGGGCTGGAGGGGGGTTGTGGTTGCTATGTGGTTTCCCATTCAAGTGGATGAGCCCCTACATCCCCGCTCCCTTTAAGTTTATATAATTTCTTTGGACTGTTTGGATTTACACTGATTTGCCCTTTAGCCCCGTACCAAGGGATCGACCAAGACTTGTTTGGTGTCTGCCGTTTGTCTCTTTAGCTTGTGTTTGAGCTACAAGGTTAATGTTGCTAACATTGTAATAGAAGCCTGTAGCTACTGATTAGCCATAAGCTAATTCATTATACATTGGTTAAGTAATCTCAAATGGGTAAACTGGCTCATCTGGCATTCTAGCTAAAGTTCTTTCTACGTTTTGGAAGGAATGGCTGCTGTTTAGTACTTAGCCTTTAGCTTAGCATGGTTCTATGACCACTTGGTGCACTCCTGCGGCACACCTTCCTCAGTCATTTGCAACACACGATGCTGTGGCCCGACAACGACTTGCTACGTTAGCCTCAGACACCAAACATGTCTTTCTTGATCATCTACCTTCTTCAGTAAAAGGCCAGAATGTCCCCTGAGGCCTCCCCCGTCTCCTTCCAAAGACTTACCCCCAAGGTTTGTACAGCAAACCTCCATACTTTATACTGGATAAGTTAGAAGTTACACCAGTGACCCTTGACCATTCCGGCCCTTATCCCACCCTGCCTTCCAGTCGCTCTCTCTTGTAACGGGACCTTGCCACTCCGCAGCATCACCTTGCACCTGAAGATCTCGTGTCCGTCGTCCCCAGCCATGACTGTCACCCGCGGAATGTCCTGCCCGGTCCCGCAGGTCAAGATCGAGATGGATTCTGACTACGAGGACACGGACATGGACCACCGGGACAGGCACCGCGACATGAGCAGCGAGACAACCCTCTGAGAACCTGAGTGGACTCAGTGGACGAAAGACGCAGCGCTTGCATGACGTTGAAGTTCACGTGCTTGTCTGTGGGAACCGAACTGTGATCGAACTAGGCAAGAGCGTCCGTGAACCGCTGACTGAACCTGACAAGAACTTCTTGTCATCTCTGTAAACGCTTCGTCTCGGAACCATGTACACTCCCAACTGTGGTTTTTAGAGTTCCGACCCAAGCGAGCTTAAAACTCAGCGAAGAACGATGCAAGCTCAGAAGAACAAGAGTGCAATGAGGCTGAAGAATTATTTTCTTATTTTAAATCAGAGTATATTTTAGGTAAACATGTTCATATGGTCGTGTATGTAGCGTCTCTGTTGTGTATTAGATCTAACTACAAGCTGATGTAGCACTACGAACGACACAGGTTCACCGACCCTGGAGCCAAGGACATGTCTTCCTCTGTGGCTCCGCCCTCCCGCACTCCATCATTTCTCCTCTTTCCCTGCTTTGAAAGGTACCATCGGTTTGAATGAACAGGGAGAAAAGAAACAACCAAAAACCCTAAAAGAACAAGAACCTCAAACGTTACTCCATTACTGTACGGTACTCGAAAACGCCTGCAGTGTTCACTTTGGCTCATGTGGACTCGTTTAACCGATTGTGTGTCGTGTGTAATTATGAAAACTGGCTGACTGATGGAACAACAGCAGTCTGGACAACCCTCTTTTGAATGCATGCTGTTCCATAAAGCATAAGGTTACTGTAGGGCAGCGTTCACAAGGCTACACAACACCTAGATAAACCTTTCGTGAGTGACGTAACCCAACAACCCTCTTGCTATGTTTTTCTTGCTATGCAATTCTGAGTCTGATTTCCCCTCAGCAAGTGTTACGACCACTAACGCTTGTTGGAACAGGTCTTTCGGAAAGTCTATCTCCACGTCCGTTTATGAATTTGTCTTGCAGCCTTATGAACGCTGCCCTTCAGTAAAAGTGCCAATAGTCTGATGTGAAGGCTTATGCTTAAACCTATATGTCAATGCGTAAACCCATTTACTGCACAATATGGCCTAAAGTATGTGGACGCCCGACCATAGACCCTGTATTGTCTTGTTGGACCTTTGAGTCATGCTCAAACAGGAAGGGTTCTTCCCCAAACTGCTGCTACAACACTGGAAGCACATAACTGTGTATAATGTCTTTGTATGCTGTAGCATTAGCACCACCCTTCACAGGACCAAGCCCTGGACAACAGCTCCAGAACACCCCAACCCATTATCCCTCCTCTGCCAAACTTTACTGTAAGCACTATGCATTCTGGTATTCATCCACCAATCCCAGATGAATCTATCAGACTCCCAGATAGTAACCCATGGATCATTGTTTTCCAAACTGGACAGGCTTTGGCTCATTCAAAGTCACCGAGTTCCTTGCCAGTGTTAATCTGTGGAGATTGCTTGGCTCTGTGCTCGATTTCATACATGAGTTAGCAAGCAGGAGGTGTGTCCACATACTTTTGGCCATATAGTTTTAAAAGACAGTCATGTCAATATCTGTACGGACAGACCTGGGACGCTTTTTGCCACGCCCCTCTAGTAGTTATGCCACTGGGCGATTGCATTTGTGTTATTTTATAGTGTTTGCGTTTTCACGATTAATGTATATGTGCTAAATACTATTTAACCAGTTCACCCTTCTGAGAGTAGGTGTGCCCAAACCAGGTCTATATGACGTCTTTAATGGGCTGTGCATTGCGTTCGTGTTGTATATCTGTGGTGTTGTATATATTTTCATCTGTACTTCCAAAAACGTTTTAATATTGATTACTTGCTTATACACAGTGTATGACGTATATGAGTTATTACTATGTATTCCCAAAATAAATAGAATCTGATTTCTATGACACATTCAACGTATAAATTAAACTTGGCCGAGGTCTATCACACTAATCAGGCTACGTTAACTACCTTAGAGCACATGGGCTTTACAGATATTCACAAAGGTGCATTAAAGTCAATACAAAGCGCACGTCCAGCCAGCGGAGTCACCGGCCTCTGCGGTGAAGCCATCCCCGTAGCCCTGACTGGGTTGCAGCCTGGGAGTCCGGCCACACATGGGGCACACAGGGTTCCTCTGACGGGACGCTCTCATCCACACGATGAGGTTCCAGCGCTGGCCTGAGGAGATGCGCAAAGCACCGTGCATCTGCTGCCCCCGGTGGAGAACAGCCTCACCGACGCGGTGCTCCACCTCCACACACTCGGTCTCACTCAGGGGCACCTGCATCACACATACACAAACACCGTGTCCAAAAGTTTGGAACATCAACAGTCACATTCATGTTATCACTACGGTGTTCAGTAACAACATATAGGGCTTCATGTGGACGTATGTGATTACATAGCAATGGCTGTGCTAAGTTCTGTAACTGAACACCAATATGGTGCAACATTTCAGGAATATGAAAGATGAATCTGATGGACTTTTTCTTAGGACCATTTTTATTAAACTCATTTCATTAAAAAGACACTGGATCTAAACTTTTGGACAAAGCGTAAAGGTGTAGCTACACCGTATGAACAGTGTATATACACGTTCGAGACTGTAAATCATGTCGCATGTGCGTTTCTTTGCCCAGCAGGACGTTCAGTGTCCATGTAAAGTATATGCATTGTGTGTAATCATAAAATAAACACTGTGCTTGAAGGTCATGTGTGGTTTTCTGTTTTATGTCCCGGACTGTTCGATAAGTAATCCAGTATATTCGCCCGAAGCAGCAAAACCCCCACTGTCCTTCAGAGACGAAGCACTGTCCACTAACCCGCCTCATGTAATAATAAGATCACATTTTACTAATCCCACCTTACTGGTGTACAGGTAGACAGGAGCTCACATGGTCATGCAGTTTCTGTTAGCCATCACCTAGTCCTACATCCAAGGCCTGTTTCTGACCACAGAATCACTCTGGTCTAGTCTCTACTCCAGCAACGCCGCTGTGTTTGGTACACACTACCGTTTGCACCCAGATAATAGCAGTCCAGTGGCCAAAAACTGAAAAAGGAGAAACGGGATAGAGGGGGCTTATAAACTGTGTAGCAACAGGTGGGCTGCTGTCCAACTGTACACCAATATGGTGGACCTAATAAAGTGGCCAGTGTGTGGAAGTAGAAGGTAGATGTTTCTAATAAAGTGGCTGGTGAGTGGAAGCACAAGGTAGGTGTTTCTAATAAAGTGGCCAGTGAGTGTAAGTAGAAGGTGGGTGTTTCTAATAAAGTGGCCAGTGAGTGGAAGCACAAGGTAGGCGTTTCCAATAAAGTGGCCGGTGAGTGGAAGTAGAAGGTGGGTGTTTCTAATAAAGTGGCCAGTGAGTGGAAGTAGGTGTGTTTCTAATAAAGTGGCCAGATAGTGGAAGCACTAGGAGGGTGTTTCTAATAAAGTGGCCAGATAGAGGAAGCACAAGTAGGGTGTTTCTAATAAAGTGGCCAGATAGAGGAAGCACAAGGAGGGTGTTTCTAATAAAGTGGCCAGATAGAGGAAGCACATGGAGGGTGTTTCTAATAAAGTGGCCAGTTATTGCAAGCAAAGGTAGCTATTTCCATTAAAGTGGCCAGCGATGGGATGTACAAGTTGGGTGTTTCTAATAAAGTGGCCAGCTGTGGTGTTCCTAGTGAAGTGACAAGTTCTAAATCTTCTGAGTAGATGAGCTCCATTCCTGTCCACTCGTTATACCTCCTTCATGTCTCCGAAGTACAGGTTCCCCTCGGTGAAGTCTTTCCCCAGTGAGACGTTGAGTGTGACCTCAGCGTTGTCGTAATGATAGCTGAGTTCAAGGTCCTCGTGCATGGCATACTTCACCACAAAGGCCTTATGGCTATCCAGCCACTGGCCTCCGCAGTCCGGGAAGAGCAGCGCGCTCAGCGGTCCCAGGTAGCGCTCCCTCAGAGGGGTGATCAGTCCCTCGTCGAAGCCCAGCTCATTCAGCAGGATCTGAACAGGCAGAGCAGGTCAGATGGTCAGTCTAGGGTCTGTCAGTGACCTAGGGCTGCAGTACCTATTCAAACCACACAGCAGGCATGAATTCCTACCCCATAGTTGTTCATAGTGTTTGGCCTGCCCTTTGGAGCCTCAGACTGTTCGAAGTGTTCCAGCTCTTCCATGAATTCCCTGGAGAAATCCTTGGTAAAGACTGGGAAACGGTACACCCTGGGAGCTGTACACACCAAACAAACATACAGGCACGTAATGGGCGTATTCAGCTATCCATTGCTGACGTAGCTTGAGCCAATGAGCCTATGATCCCAATGCCAAGCGTAGGCTAGCGGGGTACAAAGCCTCCCAGCAGTGGGCTGTAGAGCAGTGGAATTGGATTCTGTAAAGCAATGGAGCCTTTGGGATGAGTTGGGGTGATCCAGAACTAATTATCCAACATCAACACATAACCTCAACAATGCTCCTACTGCTGTATGCAATCAAATCCTCATAGCAATGTTCTAACACCTATTGCAGGGGTTCGTAACCAGGAGGACGTGAACAGTGAATCTTAAAACCATTCTTTGACCCAGTTATGAGGCCGATCCTGGATGTTCATCACCCCTAACCTGACCTGTAGTGGCCTCTGAGTGTCTATACAATACAGCAGAAAGCCACTGTACCTGCCTCTGAGGTGATAAGACCCAGGAGTCCATCTTTACTGGCACCTTCGGTGTGACAGTATTTCACTATTTGTAGAAACTCTGGACTCAGATAAGATTCCTGTGGAGAAGAGAACAGCAGTCTTTACGCATAGCTCATCAGCAAATTACACACATCATCAAAAGTTGGACAAATGGATGCACCCAGAAGGAATCAGCCCACAGGAATGAAACTTGGTGGGTAGCTTTGACACGGTCACTCTCGGCCTGGTGTCACTCCATCTTCACCCCTACCGCACATTCTTCAGGAAAGTGGAAGGATATTCAAGCTGCATAGGATGGATTATCACAGGACACCATCGGGAACCTCTAAAGCTCCATACCGAGACGTCTGGCATGTTGGGTTAGCAAACATGGTGTCCCAACACTGCCATACTGAGGGGCGCTACTTCTGTATGTGTAGCTCAATAAATATTGATCATATCAGTCTAAATGTATCATCAGTTATTGATCCTGGTGACCTTTAACCTCCTCGATGATGAGTGTAGTACATGATTCTGATCAGACCTCTAACCCACTTCTTTAAAAACTGGACTTACTTAGCTTCTGTTATTATTATTCTATTACTAAGGTTCTATTAGAACATTAATAACCTACAGTCATGGTGATGGTAAATCTGTGCTTAGTGAAATGGGGAATATTCCACATTTTCAACACAGTACAGTAATAGTCAGGAGATATTTTAAAGCTAGCACTTCCATTCAATTTACAATCCCCTTTGGGAATATCAGTTTACTAAATATACTGGCTCAGGAGACAAAATAGGAGTGGTGGCCTCCACTAGTAGACAAAACATGAACAACAAAGTGGACACTCAATTTATAGACGAAGATAGCAGTTCATTGAATATGAATCTGTGGCTTTACCCGAGTAAGCAAACTAACTAAACTAACTTTAACTAGTACGAATTACATTGGAACACATGCTAATCCTACTTCTACAGATGAAAGTACAGGGGTTGGACAATGAAACTGAAACACCTGGTTTTAGACCACAATCATTTATTAGTAGGTGTAGGGCCTCCTTTTGCGGCCAATACAGTGTCAGTTGGTCTTGGGAATGACATATACTGCGTCCTGCACAGTGGTCAGAGGGAGTTTAAGCCATTCCTCTTGCAGGACAGTGGCCAGGTCACTACGTGATGCTGGTGGAGGTTCGTCCTTCTTGGTGGTATGCTGACATTACCCTGGATACCGTGGCTCTTGATACATCACAAAGACTTGCTGTCTTGGTCACAGATGCGCCAGCAAGACGTGCACCAACAGTCTGTCCTCTTTTGAACTCTGGTATGTCACCCATAATGCTGTGTGCATTGCAGTATTTTGAGCAGAACTGTGCTCTTACCTGCTAACTGAACCTTCACACTCTGCTCTTACTGGTGCAATGTGCAATTAATGAAGATTGGCCACCAGGCTGGTCCAATTTAGCCATGAGACCTCCCACACTAAAATGACAGGTGTTTCAGTTTCATTGTCTAACCCCTGTAGCTTCTTACAAGTTAAAACCTGATGCTTACCAGTACAATCTGTGCCTTTACATATTCAAATATCAAAACTTTTATTTTCCTCTATTAAGAATTGGATTCGCCATTCAGTT
Organism: Prochilodus magdalenae; assembly: GCA_024036415.1. Lineage (NCBI taxonomy): Eukaryota > Metazoa > Chordata > Actinopteri > Characiformes > Prochilodontidae > Prochilodus > Prochilodus magdalenae. The sequence goes on from JAMWET010002654.1 coordinate 28,889, forward strand.
CATTCACTGAACGCATATTCTAACAAGCATCCGGGTCTACATTTCATTTACCCTCAAACTGAATCTAAACGTTGGCCTGTAAGAGGTTTTACCTGTAGGCAGTAGACATGTTCATGAAGAGGTTTGTACGTTTCTTTAATGGCTGCTTTCCTTTCAGCTGACCGAATCTCAAGACTCTGACGCCTCTCGACCTCGGCCTGGATCTGTGGGCACAGCGGTCAAATCAGGGTCTGACGTTGCCCACAGTCTGAGAAGCAAAGACTTTCGTCTCCTGAATGTACTCACTCTCTGGAGAACGGTGGTGAACTGGGCCTCAGAGGTACAGCCCAAAGACCTGAGGACCTGCAATGTGAAGATGACTTAATAAACAGTGTTAAGTCTTCTTAGGTGTCATCGGTCATGAAGTCACACTCTACACACCACAGTTTGGTGACCCTTCTGGGAAACCTGGGAATTACCTTGGCTGGGTTTCTCCACAGCATGTTAGCACAACGATTATCGAGTGAGCTTTACACTGAACACTCTCTTAACACCAAGACACTTTTAGGAAACCAGGTCCTGATTAGTACGTACATGTGAACAGGCCAGTGACCAAACTGTGCTGAACTTCAGGAGGCCTTCAGAATGAACAGATGAAGAACATCTGGAGATGTTTGGAAATGTATGTATGTACCATTGGGTCACTAGTAGCCTGAAGGGTGTGGTTGGTAGGGACCTCCTCTGTGGGTTCAGCATTAGGCATATGTCTATTCTGCTAGTAAGAGCTGTTCATGGGTTGGCAAGACAAGCTTCTCCTCACCACTGGTGGTTCCTGGTGGTGTTCAGTAGTTACTAACGGCATGCTACGTTGTCTTGATGGGCTGATATCACGGTGTTAAGGACTCTAATGGTTTAACAGCTCTTCTAGACCTGGCTCCAGATGCATTTAATGGTTTCTAATGGGATCTAAAGGTGTCTTCAACACACTAGTGGTCTATTATGGGAACCATTAAGCCCATATACCGCAAAACCATTTGATTTTATGGCTAATGGTCTTTTTTTTCAGCAGGGTGGTCCTTATAATTCAAGTTCATTGTTCAAGATTGACTTAGTAGCCTATTAAAGACTTATTAAGCCAAGATTTTAGCTTCATGACCTTTACAAACAGTATGGGACTGTGAAGAACAGTTCTAAAAGAGCAACAGTGCTGTTCAGTCATGCCACAGGAGAGTCCATGGTCTTCCCAACTCACGTTGTGATAGTCTTTTCTAAACTGTTCCTCAGAGATGAACCGGACATGGAGCCTGTAGTCCTCCAGGAAAATGTTGTCAGTGAAATAGCAGCTGCAGCTGTAGAACTTCTGCATGATGTCTTCTAGCACATGTGCGAGCTGAATCTCTTAATATCCCAGTTTTTTGACATAATCATCTTTAGGAAAGACTGAAACACTAAAACTAGCACGTTAAAAGTGCAGCTTGGTGACTCCAGTCGTCTTCAAAGAGCTCACCAGCGGCTGCGTCTCATTCAGCGTTGTTGTTCCCTCGTTCACTCGTTGGAAGTGTACATGCATTGATCTCCTTCAGTTTCAGAGCTGCATCTACATGGTAAGAGGTACTACTATTCTACTGCTTACTGTGTGCACCACTCAAATGAGTGTTTGACAGACGCATCTTGATTATAGTTTTTAATGAAGATTAATGATAGAGGTGGGAGATATGTTAATAAATACAATATTCTGTTGCTTTAAAATACATACCTGATATGCAGTGCTACAACGTTGAGCATAATTAGGATCTTTTAACTAGATTTAGTTCAGTGCAGTTTGTAAAGCATTGAATAAAAATCATTATGCCAGAACAGGTGGAGATCCAACTCAACCGGTGTGGCCAAATTTAAAGAGTCAGAAACACTAATAGCATTTCGTTTCCGTGTTTTCGAGGGGTGGGAAAAAACATTAGTGACTGTGTACTTGTTGCTGTCATTAAATAATTGTTTATTATGGGCGATTTGTAAGCTACTTTACCCGAGTATTATAAAAATTCAATTACATTGCCATTTAAATCCTTTTTTTTTTTTTTTTTTTGTATTCTGCACATCTATGTTTGTGTCTTTGTGTCACTTTAAGCCATTTTTTCTTTCATAAACATATTTATATTTTAAATAATTTCTTCATATTTGTACTTTCACTCTAGTGTAGTATTTTTCACACTTCCACGGTTACTACCTCTACATGCTTTTAATAAAAAATTTATTTACTATTATAAACTATTATTAACTGCAATTTTGTTAATTTTTATTGTTTTTTTTTTTTTAATATTCGGTGGATCCTTCCTACTAAGGGGACTTGGTTCAAGTCGGTGTTCGAATTGGAAGGCACCCTGCGCTGCCGCTTTGTTTTGTTCCGACGACTAATTGTGTCCGGGTGGAAACACGGGCGTTCAGGCAGCAGCGCTCCGAAGCCACGGTACGGTCCTAGCAAATCCACCATTCTGTGATACCCGATAAACCTCACCGCCCTTTTTAACTTAATCCCACCTATTGTATTATTTTATAAACCCAGGGGTGTTAATGAAACTTAGGTTTCGTCCAGGTGTTGGTTTATTTCCCGGTCCGTCCGCTGATACCTTCCGTCTGTCCGTTACAGTGCCTAAGGTGATGGGGTTTTTAACGGGTTTGATGGAGTAACGGTTATTTTCTTCTCTCGTCTCCCTCTGTTTGGTTGGTAATGGTCAGGCTTTCGTCCTCTTACGGCGAAATGCTGAGTGTGGACTCCCTTCAGGTGGCCGAGGAGGAGGTGGTGGTGGAGGAGTCGAGCTCCAGCCGGCTCGGTGATATCTACACGCTGGTGGCGGAGGGCTGCTACCCGCAGGCCATGAACCCCATCCGGAAAAAGAACCTCAAACGATACGCGCAGAAGTTCATGCTCGACGGTGAGAGGCCATATGAATGATGAGCTCCAACATTTCTGCACAGCTTCACGATTAACATGTCAGCAGAGCCATATAGAGTGGTTTGGGTGTGAAAAGCTTGGTTCTAGAGAACTTACTGAGCCAGAACTGTTCACAGTGGTGGTGAAGGGAACCAGACGTCTGCTTAAAGGGGAACTTAACTCATCCACCGATAAAGTCTTTGCATAATTAAATGTCTAAGATGTAAACAAAGTTTCTTCAAAATTCCTTGGTTGGAGATATTTAAGTCCAGAGAAACGTAGAGTCTGAATTGTTTACAGTGGTGGGAAATGGAACCAGACGTCCACCTTTAAAAACTCCCAGATTTAAAAGTGAAGGTTATGGATGTGCTGACTGATGTCTGATAGTCATGTTCATGGGGGAGGGATACATGCAGGGCGTTGTGATGCTGTGTAGGTTCCCTGATGGTTTAGGCTATAAGTGTGTTGGTGGCATGGTGACCCCTGGTTCCCACCAATGTAAAGAAATCAGAGGCAGTATGTTTCTATAGAATGAAGCATCTGACACCAAAACACTCCGAATGGCTTAGTTTACATGTCAGTGACTGAATTATTCCAGAAACGTATTGGAATTCCCCTAGTAAAGAACTTGGAAAATAGTTTAACAGCTGCTATGGAACTGATTGATGGATCTGCTCAGGGGGATCTACCACCCCAAAGACTTCCGATCCAGCACACCTGGCTCTAGCAATCAGATTCCCCTGTAGACCTTCATTACCTAGATCAGGGTGGAGCTACACTCTGCAGGGCGGTAGGTCTCCATGATTGGGCACCCCTGCATTTAATGGTTCCTTAAAGGGAGTCCAAAGAACACTAATAGTCTCCAGTGTTAAGCTGACTCATCAGAAAGCATAAAAATATCAGGTTTTAATCTTAACGCTTGTAGTGCTCTGGAAGTAACGCTCATCATTAACACAACTTTCGACAAACAGTCTAACCAAAATTCAAATCCTTACATCTCTTTATAAACGTGGCATTGCCTGTTTTTCTCCTCAAAGACTAGGAAGTCCAACTTTCTGATGATGTGTCATTGAGACGGGAGGAACTTTTGCAAAACTACATCCACCATTTGGCTGATGCCAGAGGGCGAATTGTCTTCTGTTGATGTTTGCTGGCTAGCGCAAAGCCTGATAACGTGACACTACCTCTAATGTCGAATGTCCCGTCTACATTTACAGTGATGGCGTTTAGCTGACGCTCTTATCCAGAGCGACTTACAAGATTAATCATACTACAGGTGGGCCAATGTAGTGTTAGGAGTCTTGCCCAAGGACTCTCATTGGTGTAGCACAGCATAGTTACCCAGACCGGGATTCAAACCCCAGTCTTCCACATGTGATGGTGGCTCACTGACGGGTAGTGGTGTTATTCGTTGAGCTACACCAACCACGGTCTGGATTTATTAATCCCATTAGTTATGCACTGTTATTACATAATGGTGAGAGGAAGAACCTGTGGAAGAACTACAGCCATAACAAGCACTTCGGGTTGGATTGTTTGTTTGTTTGTTTGTTTGTTTCAGTAGTTGAACAAGAAAGCCATAAAGCTCATGTTACTGTCGGAGGGCTGTCTGTATTTTGGTTGGTGTATCTCAGCGGATAACACCACTACCCGCCAATTAGCCACCACCACACATGGGAGACTGGGGTTTGAATCCCGGTCTGGATGACTACGCTGTGCTACACCAATAAGAGTCCTTGGGCAAGACTCCTAACAATACACTGGCCCACCTGTAATATGATTAACAATGTAAGTCGCTCTGGATAAGATTAGAGATGCAGTGCTGCACTATAGAATATTATGTAACGTGACATATGACATATTAAATGCCAATTTAGACTGTACCACTGCTGTAACACCTGATCACCATTCAAACAAGCCACTGACACATCCCAGCAAATCTGATGAACCCTGTAAAACGAATACGCTGGTTGCTTTTGTGCTTTCAGACGGGCGACTGTACTATGTGGGTCCAAAGAAAGACGAGAAGCGCGAAGTGGTGATTGAAGCAGAGCGAAAGAGGCAAATATTCCTGGAGTGCCATTTCAGCGACATCGGCCATCACCTGGGACAGAAGAAGACGGTCCACAGGATCCAGAGCAAGTACTACTGGCTTGGCATCGTGAAGGACGTGGTGGACTGGGTTGGTACCCTGTTAATAAAGGCGGCAGTCATGTGCTGATGGTTGAGATGAGAGATGTGTAATTGCTGATGATGTCATGAATAAACCATAGCAATAGGAAAAGCCTTGGCAACAGCTGTGACAAGCCAAGCTCCATAGGTCAGTAGACACATGTGTGTCCTTTCCACAGAGCCCTGGATCACGTTGCTCGCTGTTACGGAAGCCTGATGTCTTAACTAGCCTATCTAATGCTGTCATGTTCTGGGATGCTATCAGGACGACGTATTGTGATGTAGTTTGTCGCTATGGCAACTTTTTGTCTCCGTGCTGGCTTTAGATCAAGTTGTGCGAAACATGTCAACATGCGGAGCGCAACAAAAACATGGCGCGGACGGTGCGGCCCATTAAGGTGGACGGTCCCTGGGAGATCTTGGCCGTTGAAATAGTAGGTGAGCATGTGGACTGCAGCTTAGCTGGTTGAATTAGCTAGCAAGCTAAACATTCACCAGAGCAGTGCTGAGGGACGTTCCTAATAGACAGTCCTCAACATGATTGCTGACTGCTTGGTGAAGTCCCTCAGGACTGGACTGGAATGCTTTACTCCTTTGTCCGTTTCCATCAGGTCCGTTTCCAAGCACTGGTCACAGGGGGAATACGCACGTCGCCATCATCACGGATTACTACAGCAAGTGGGTGGAGGCGTTCCCCGTCCAAAAGAATGATTCCCTCAGTGTTGCAAGATGCATTTCATCATCCATTTACAGGTAATAGAAATCCGCTGTCTCTGTAATTACCATCGTTTCTGTCCTCCTATGATGTTAAATGTCAGAAGCAGGTTGTGTTTATCTAGACGTGTATATTTTCTAGGTACGGTTCAGCAAAGACTGTGTTTTGCTCTCAAAGTGCCGACTTCTGTGAAGAGGTAAAAGGCTTTCCTCGTGACTAAATCTAAAACACCAAATCAGTTTTACCCCCAGTATAGTTCAGCCTAGATATGTGTGGTATGTGAAGTTTCCTTCGGTAGCTTTGTACCAAAGCTAATGCAGCTAACAAGTAATGGGAGCTTTGGACCTTTTCGCATCATGCTATCGGCATTCCTCTACCAGTACACACTTACTCCGAACCGTGTTGAGTTTTCATCTCGAATAGACATCTGTAATATTCATTACCTGTCCCTATATTTGTGGACACCCTATCTTATTAGTGAATCCAACTGTATTAAGCTTGTTTAATCTCCATAGACTTGCTCTGGAGCAGCCACAAGTGAGACTAAGGCCCAATCCCATTTCTAATTTTTACCCCTACCACTTGTTTTCGAGAAATGGGACAACCCTTTAAGAACCGGATACGTCATCAGTTGTTGCCAACTTCAATTTTACACATCAGTCAATCAAATGAGACACTGAAGGGGAAAAAAAAAAGACTACATGACTTCATTAACAGGCTGCTAGTGGTGCTCTGTAGACGACACTGCCAGTCTGCAGTGATGGCAGGGCAGGGTGAAGTTCGGCTCCTCACTGCTTAAATACTTTTAGGGCGTCATATATTTACATTTAAGGCATTTAGCTGACGCTCTTATCCAGGTGGGCCAGTGTAGTGTTAGGAGTCTAGCCCAAGGACTCTTATTGGTGTAGCACAGTCACCCAGGACCGGGTCTCCCACATGGGGTGGTAACTCCCTGGTGGGTAGTGGTGTTATCCTCTGAGCCACACCAACCTCATATGCCTTCAAAGAGGCGGGGTGACATTATTTATTATCGCCCCCAAGAATTCTTCCATGATATGAAGCTGAACTGAGCCAACTTCATGATCTAATTTACCCGTTCCACCTTAAATGGTGCAGCAACCTCCAGTACCACAACGTAACCGCTGCACCATTTAAGGTGGAACACATCAGCTTCTTACTTATGAAGGAAATGACCATGAAACGCTATTAGAGTGGTTATCTTACAGCACAGAGGCTTTTTAACCGAGAACATCCTCAAATTTCTGGGTCTCTTTGGTCGCTTGTACAGCCGTCTTGCCGATGGTTCGCAGGGCATTCTGGGAATTTTCTCATAACACACCGTTTGGACAACAATCAACAATCGGGGCAACACTAGACGTGATTGTGCAAAATGGAGGGGCAGGGCTAAGTGTTAGGGGCAAAGGGTGAAATGGGATTGGGCCTAAGTCTAGCCTGCCCAATGCCAACCATCAACTAGAGGGGTTATTGGGCTGGGAGAGCAGTGGAACTGCGTTTTCTGGAATGATGGAGCACTGACCAGTACATTTGGGATGGGCTACAGTGATCCACAATTAATGGTTCAACATCAGTACCTGACCTCTAATGTGCTCACTGCAGAATACCATCAGATCCACACAGCAGTGTTCCAAAATCGAGTGGAAAGCCTTCCTAGAGGAGCAGAGAGGAACCATACTTCTGATTTCTAGAGACACATTAAATGAGCAGGTGTCCCTAAACTTTTGGCCATATGGCGTACTCATGTGTGACTGAGTGCCACAACTCCACAGTCACATGCAGAACTTTTGCTGCCCCGGTGAGATGTAGACCTCCATAGTACAGGACCGACCAATGCCAAGTGTGGGCTAGAGGAGCAGTAAGCCCCCCTAGCATTGGGCTGGCACACTGTGGAACTGCATTCTCTTTAGTAATGGAGCTCCTGTGGAATGAGTTGAAGTGATCCAGGACTGATCATCCAGCATCGGCACCGGACCTCACTGATGCTCTTGTAGCTAAATGCTATCAAATCTTCACAGCAATGTGTAAAGGCTCTAATGTAAAGGCTCCCCAGAGGAGTAGGGTGCTAAGCTTCCATCACTTGTTAGCAACTTTAGCCTCGTCCAGTGCGACTTATAAACAAGCCGCCTTTGAACACTACTGATGTCCGAATGCCTGAATTCGGGGTATCAGGAATGACCCCTTTCCTGCTACTGCACTGTGTTTCAGGTGACCAAGCATCTGAGTGAGAGGTGGAATATAGGAGTTAAAGTGGCCGCAGCGGACCCGCCGCAGTGCAATGCCCTGTATGACCGCAGTAACGCTCTGCTGAAGGACTCCATCAAGCAGGTGGTGGCGGAGAAGCAGGAGGAATGGGATGATTTCCTCGACCCCGTTTTTTCCCTGTTCCGGACGTCAGTTAATCCCACGACCAAGTTTACTCCGTACTGCCTGATGTTCAACAGAAAAGCCAGCCTGCCTGGCGAGGTAGGGCTGTGTGATGGTCGTTGTGCCTTCAACGAATGTACAAAACGAGCTTCACCTGAATGCATATATTACAATACAAGTAGGTTTGAATGAACACAGGACTGCATGAGGCTGCTGGAGAGAACCTGTTGCTTCCATACTGAGACTCCTAGTGAGTCTATGAACTAGCATAATTAATTAATACATTATCATTACTGCTACTATATATATATATATACATACACACACATTTACAGGGGTTGGACAATGAAACTGAAACACCTGGTTTTAGACCACAGTCATTTATTAGTATGGTGTAAGGCCTCCTTTTGCGGCCAATACAGCGTCAGTTGGTCTTGGGAATGACATATACTGCGTCCTGCACAGTGGTCAGAGGGAGTTTAAGCCATTCTTCTTGCAGGATAGTGGCCAGGTCACTACGTGATGCTGGTGGAGGTTCGTCCTTCTTGGTGGTATGCTGACATTACCCTGGATACCGTGGCTCTTGATACATCACAAAGACTTGCTGTCTTGGTCACAGATGCGCCAGCAAGACGTGCACCAACAGTTTGTCCTCTTTTGAACTCTGGTATGTCACCCATAATGTTGTGTGCATTGCAGTATGTTGAGCAGAACTGTGCTCTTACCTGCTAACTGAACCTTCACACTCTGCTCTTACTGGTGCAATGTGCAATTAATGAAGACTGGCCACCAGGCTGGTCCGATTTAGCCATGAGACCTCCCACACTAAAATGGCAGGTGTTTCAGTTTCATTGTCCAACCGCTGTATGTATGTATATATATGTATGTATGTATATATGTAAATACAGAGTGAGTCAAAAGCCTCAGGACACACTTTTATTTCAGAAACGAAGGAGAAAATGAAATATGTGAATACCCCAGCAAGTAATGAATGAGGGGACCTATCTTTCAGGCTATGGCCGCCATAGTGGATAGAGGGCAAGTTTTTCCAATGGTAAGGTGGTCATGTAACATTAGCATCTGAATATCAGGAAGCCGTGATATATATATTTGAGGTTATATCGCCCAACGCTATGTCATATATCCCAAATCTGCCATCACTGAGTGTGTATCACATCTATCACAAAGCTGAAAAGCCATTTTTAAAGCTGTGTTGGAACAAGAAGGCTAGACTCACGTGTGCAATCAATGCAAAATAAAACGCACTGCAGTTGGACCTCAGTCTGCACTGGGGATGAACCCAATTTTTGGCAAGCAAAATTATTCTGCTGAGAAATGGCGCAAAAATAATTACTCTCAGTGTTCGGCACAGAACAAATATCCACCCACCTTGGCCATGCCCACCTTGGTCCCGCCCAAATAGCTTGCTATCTGGGATTTAGCCTACCTAATTAATGCCAAGGTGAAAAAGTGGCAAAATAAATAAAATATTGTGAAACATCCTGTTTAGTATTAGTCCTTCGGTCGAATGTTTCACTTCCCAGTGTACCAAATCGTTGGGGAGTCAAACCAATACATGAGGAACTAACGCTACAGCTGAGTTGCTGGCTTTGTGTCTTAATGAGCTGTGATGTGGGGACTGGATGGAAAGTTTATTGGCTGTGTGATCACCTGTTATATCATGTCTTTGTGTTCTGACTGCCTTATGAAGCTGGATCTGCTGAGCTATGAGCAGGGGCCAGGCAGTTTTTCCCTCAGCGAGGAGACTGAGGGCACCTTCCTCTCCGCCATGCAGGAGCACCAAGACAAAATCAAACAAGCGGTAAGATAGGAACAGAAAGATTTCGCTCTGAACTTTACAATTGTAGACATCGCTTATTGACCCGTGACTGGAAACACCTACCTTGATGTACCTATAACTGTCACTTCCATGGCCACAGGTGTATAAAACCAAGCACCTAGACATGCAGACTGCTGCTACAGATGTTAGTGAGAGAATGGGTCGCTCTCAGGAGCTCAGTGAATTCCAGCATGGTACCATGATAGGATGCCACCTGTGCCACCAGTTCTGCCGTTACATTTGCTCACTACTAAATATTCCACAGTCCACTGTCAGTGGGATTAGAACTAAGTGTAAGAGATTGGGAACTACAGCAAATCAGACATGAATGAATTTAAAGTGAGCAGGGGCAGGAGATGCTAAAGGGGCATAGTGCGCAGAGGTCATCAACTTTCTGTAGTCAATTACTACAGACCTCCAAACTTCATGTGGCCTCCAGATCAGCTCAGGAACAGTGTGTAGGGAGTTTCATGGAATGGGTTTCCATGGCCGAGCAGCTGCATCCAAGCCTTACATCACCGAGCCCAATGCAGAGCGTTGAAAGCAGCACGCTGCTACTGGACTAGAGCACCTCTCTATCTGGCAATCCGATGGTCGACTCTGGGTTTGGCGGTGGCCAGGAGAACGGTACTTGCCCGACTGCACTGTGCTGAGTGTTAAGTTTGGTGGAGGGGGGGTGTTGTTCAGTTGGGCTCGGCCCCTTAGTTCCAGTGAGAGGAACTCTTAATGCTTCAGCAGACCAAGAGACTCTGGACCATTCCATACTCCCAACTTTGTGGGAACAGTTTAGGGACGGGCCCTTCCTGTTCCAACATGACTGCACACCAGTGCACAGAGCAAGCTCCATAAAGTCATGGATAAGGGGGTTTGGTGTGGAAGAACTGGACTGGCCTGCTGGAGTCCTGACCCCAACCTGATAGAACACCTTTGGGTTGAATTAGAGAGGAGACTGTAAGGCAGGCCTTCTCACCTCGTTCCTAAACCCCTTGTGGAAGGCCTTCCCAGAAGAGTTGAAGAATGGGATGTCACCCAATATCACATGTGTGTGAAGGCAGATGAGCGAATACTTTTGGCGATATAGTGTAGCTGATTAGCGAAGACATGTTTGCTATTTCAAGGTTCCTTCCTCAGTTTGGCGCTGGAGCTACAAGGATAGTGTAGGTAACAAGGACTGACTTTTAACAGGCTGCAAACTGAATGACTGATTCAGCGCAAATCCGGCCAAGCTGTCAAACCACAAACGAGCAACCGCACTGAAGCTTAATCCCGCCTGAATTTAGTCCAGATTTTTGTGGATTTGGTTTGCGAGGCGTTTGGGTGATGTATATTTGGACTGACTATTGAGTTCTAGGGGTTTAGCAGTTTTAGCGTTTCTGCTCCAGATCTAAACTGAAGAAGCAAGATCTGGACTACAGGTGTGTCTTGGCTGATCAACTACAGCTGGGGTAAATGGAAAAACGTTTGAGTTTGGTTTCGAGCTGCTGAATACAGCTGTTCACAGTGGAAGTGAATGGAACTAGATGTCCATCTTTAAAAGCTCTCCAACAGACAGTTACTACTCAGAAGACTAAGCTCAGAAGACACGTGTAGGTTCACTGGTGCTTCTGGATAGTGCTACAGTGATGTTGTAGACACACACTATCACTCTTAAAGAATATCGAGTGGTAGAGTTAACATCCCAACACTTTCTGAATTATGTCCAAAGTATTACAAGCCATGCCATTCTCTCATTTCTTTATTTGCCTCGTTTCAGGTCTTCTCCAACATGAATGCTGCTTATAAGGAAGAGAAGAAGAACGCTAAGCGCCGGGGCCGAAACGTATCCTCCATAACCCTCACCGTCACTGAGCCTTTGTGCCCTTCAGACGAGCCTCCGTCACCGAAGAAGCTGAAAGATAGCCTGTTCCTGACCTTCCCTGTGGAGACTGTACTCAGCGGTGTCCAGGCTACGCCGGACGACCGGAAAAATGGGCTGGAATACACGCTGCCAGGCTCAGACGTACACTGAACAGTTTATTGAAATGGACTTGCAGAAGTAAAGAACACCCAACGGTTTCTCAGTGGGAACGTAGGTTATACACCATCGCCTGGTGGAGAGAGAACCAAACTGTAGACGGGGTGCTCATCCAAGGTATCTGGTGGACGATATAGAGTTAAAGCGAGCTGTCTGGTTGAGAAAAGGATGTCGCACTGTACCCAGGACCCAGACAATTGATCTGACAAGGGGACTTCATGGTGGGATACAAGTCTGACGATCAGCAGAGTCGATTGTTGAGTTTGAGGTCGAGATGAAATGATGGTGTTTGTTCATACGGTTATCTTAGCATAGCATTGAAGCACTTTTGAAGAGGCATTCTGGCTACCATGCAATTACCACACTGAATTCACTACTAACGCAACATGCCGGACGTCTCGGTATGGAGCTGTAGAGGTTCCTGTTGGTGTCCTGTGATAATCCATCCCATGCAGCTTGAAAATTCCCACACAGTTCCTGCAGATGGTGCGGTAGGGGGGACATCTTCACACATGGGCCAGTGTGACAACAAACCGTTCACCTTGGTCCTGATCACGGTGTCTCCACACACGGATTCGTTGGTCGTCTCCACCAAGACTAAAGCGGGACTCGTCACTGAAGATGACCCGCTGCCATTCTGAGACACTTCATGACAGTCTGGTACGACACCACTGCAGTCTTTGGTGGTGGTGACATGGTGTTAAGGACAGTCGTTGTAACGGTCTATGTGCATGTAGTCCGCCGATGGTGCTGCACTAACACCAACAGAATGACTTACGGAGGACATCACTGCTCGCTGAATATCCGCATTCGTGGCTGATGGGTCAGTGAGGCACAGCGATAAGGCCGGTCCCAGCTTACGCCACATGCACATGAACCATTAGCATGTCTCACAGTGTCAAACCTACCCACCAAGTCATTCCTTCATGAGGAGATAATATGACTGCTTGCATAGCCACTTGATTTTGAGACTGTGGGGTCACTGCCGGGGGGAAGTAGACATGTTTGGAGCCACTAAACCTATGGCTACTTTTTTATTTTAGCCAGAGTGTACTGTTACAACGCTTGAGGCAGAAACACCAGCCTTGGCATTTGGAACAGTCACAACCTCTTTGTTCCTGCGCACAGTTCAGGGATCAGAATCTAAAGACGGTTATTATTTCACTCATTTAGTTCACAGTGACAATGACTCTTTTTCAGGCCTCATACAAGAGACTGCAGGGGAATTCCACCAGAAGTTGTGAATTGTTCAGTCCTTGAGATGCCAACAGAGCTATGGAGAGCGAGTTTGACGTGAAGTGGTTGCCTGTAGAGATTTCTCAGATTGTCTTTACAGTGGTGGTGATGAAAACCAGGGGTCGCCGTGTCGACGACACAACTGTAGTCAAAACCACCAGTAAACCTACACGTATCTTCTAGGGAATGTACAGTGCGAGTTTTCTTTGGGGACTATTTTAATGCACCGCACCCTTGGATGTATCCCTCCGCCATGAATGGATTAGAAGACAAATCTGTATCACCAAACTGCCATAAAACACGTTTTTATCATTCAAAAACACTGTATCAGACATCAGGCAGCATATCGTCGCGGTCCAATGAAAAACATTTATCTCCATTTTGTCCATTTTGACTTTTATACACCATTTGAAAACTGCCATACACTTTGTGAGAATTGCATGATGAATAGACCTCAAAAGACCCAAAAGTGCTCGGAAGGACGTCTGGTTCCTTTGACTTACATTAAAATTGAATGAGGTTTTTGGCCTTTCCTGTAAAGTTGCTATTTTGGAGATACTTGTTTTTCTTTGGACAGCGACGATATACATCATAACCCGTTCATGTAGTAACTTTTTGTGAGGGAGGTGTTGGAGGTGGACGTCTGGTTCCATTCCTCGCCACTGATAACGGTTCTGACTTGACGAGTTTCTCTAGAAAGGAGCATTTCATCCCAAACCCACTCTAAATGGACTTTGTTGACGCTGTAAGCATTGCTATACGTAGGTTCCATTAAATTTGGGTGGAGTTCCCCTTTAAGGCTAAGACATGCTAACACCTCAGCTGCTAACCTGCTTCCAAATAACCTCTTTTCGTGTTTTGTGTCTTTTAATCGTTTCCCGTCGATGTGAAACACCCAGGTTCATTCACGTTTTAATGTTTCTTCTTGTGTTGTTTCTTAATGAACACGGCTTTTTCACAACTCCACAGCGGACGGTTAGCAAACCGCTAACGCTGATGTAACGCTGAGCTGTGGAAACCAGCGTGAGCAAATGGAGTAGACCGACTGTTGCCTCAAAAACGGCCTGTCTTGCGTAATTACACGGATATTAGTCAAAAGGTTGTTAAAAGATAAAGCTGGTTGATCACACCGTCTCCTGTCATTGATTCACAGTGTGTAAGGGTTCATACAGCGGCTCGTTACAGCCCTGAAGGACACAGTGACTGACTCACGCTGAGGTAATCGCATGCAAGTTTATGGGGAATGCTGTAATGGGCCTGGATTAGGAAGGGGGTGGGGCTAAGCTTGATTTCTATTGGCTGACAGTGCCGTCAATCACTAGTAGGTGTCGCTTCAGGCTCAGGAAGTGCTGAAGTTTAATTATAACAGGATATAAACTGAAAATCCTATGCATGTATTTAATAAAGCAGCAATATTAAAAGCATGATAAAAATATAATAATGATTATTAGAAACACAAGAAAAGCATCACATAGAATCAGATGTATTATATAATATATATTTTGTGTTTTACATAGCACTTTTTATTTTTTAATAGGATTTTTTCCTGTTTTATTTGTAATAAGCAATCAAGAAAATAATTCAGGTCATTGCAGAATATTATATATTTAGATATCAATGCCGTGACGCTGGATTGGTGTATTTGGAATTTGCCCAGTAGGTTTAATAATTTCATGTCCTCATTTAGTCTACTTGAATTAGTGGACCTCATAGTTTAGGAACAATACCATCATCTCGTTTACAGAAATTAATTTGTGTAAGGAAGTGAGTACCATTAAAGGCATTTACCTCCAAAACTCTGGTAAGACACTGCAGTAAAATATTAATTTTAATATTGATATTTAAAATTAATATATAAAATTGTGTTAATAAAGCAGGACATACACGTATGGATTAATATATGCCAAAATGACGAAGTAACATTCCTTATGATATTTTTTTTAGTAGTATGAGTTGCATAGTTGCATTAACAAAATGAAAAAAAGCAAAAAAAAAGGAATAGTGTTCGAGATTTCTGCTTTGTACTTATACTACTTTGTACATATAACTAAATATGTAATTCCAAAATAATATATAACACATTGTCCATGTACAGGTGAAGAGTGTTGGTGTATGTGTAACGTACCTGGCCCAAACACAAATTTATATTCCTCTAATATAAGTAATATTATAATTTATAAACATGGATATCTATGTCTAAAGAACATTCACAACAATTAAAAACTTATGGAAGTGTTTTTACTAACACAAGTTAAGAAGAGACTTTTCATATTAAGAAAATGTAGGAATGCAAATTGCAGCCAAACCAGTCAAACCCGTCGCCCGCGGGACACGCCCACTGCTCTAAAAACAGACCAATGGCGCTACAGTTACTTCGCTCTGTTCGCGAGCTCCGGGCGTGGTTACGACTGAAGTGGATGATCTGATTGGCCCGGCTGAAGCGGGGGCGGGGCTTCTCCTCTGTTTATGTACCTTCAGGAAGTGGAGAGGAGCCTGTCAGACTTCAGTGAACCTGGAGAACGGTTTGAGCTCGCTGCTGAAGACACACTTCCGCGTCTAGCCGCGTTTACACGCGAGATCTCGTAGGATTGACAGCGAGTTTGTGAAGTGGACTGGTCGGTGCCTTAAAATGCTCTTTTGGGAGGAAATATACTAAGCCTTAGGCATCGCGGGGCTGTTGCGACGGGCTCTGTACGAAGTGCGCATGCGCATAGCTTTTTAGAGTTGCCGGTATGTTGTTAGACTGCGAGATCAGCGTCTCAGTTTTGTCCTGTTGTGACACTGACAAGAGAAGATCTTTTGGTCTCAGCACGGGTTAATATATAAGAGGCGGGGTTAGCAACGCTGTGGACATTTGCTAGTTTCCGATAAGCTGCTGTAACCCAACTTACCTGTAGCTAAATGGGACCAGACATCAGTCAGGCTGCAGTAGTATTTTCATTCCCATTAATCCACTCAGAGAGAGAAGATGAGAGTTTGGGCCAGTGTCGGTTGCAACCTGGCTTTCATTGTCCTGGACACTGTAGTCACCACTGTCCTCTATGTCCAGGGATCTAGCCTTGATGCCTTCGCAGGTGACCTCCAGGACTTTGACGTGCACCACTCCGTCTTGGACCTATGGGGAACCCTCCTCATCCGCATCTGCCTCCTCCTTGGTGGCTCCATGGGGGTGGTCTGGAACAGGAGCGACGGGCCAAGAAGAGTGGCCTACCTGGACACGCCGGTGGCTCTCGTGTGCCTCACCATCCTGACCTACGCTCTGGCCAAGCTGCTGATGTTCTCCGAGGAGGGTGATCTCATGTACGACCCATGGTTCCTCAGCCTGTTCTCCTGGACCTATGTGGCCGGCATCACCACCATTACGCTCTGGAAGCTTCTGGCCAAGACGCCGGACCATGACATCTTGATTGGAGTAGAGAGCGAGGAGAGGGAGCAACTGGTGGACGGAGGAGACGAGGTGGAAGAGGAGGAGGGAGGGGCGGATAGAAAGGGAGAGAAAGGGGCCACGGAACAGCCCAATTCCGGGGCCACCGTAGGGCGACTGCTGTCTTACTGTAAGAAAGATTCGGGGCTGCTGAGCGTCGCCTTCTTCTTCCTCCTTCTGTCCGCAGTGTGTAAGTAGACTCTGAAATACTACAGATGCTCTAAAGAAATAGTTTGGCCGAATTATAATAGAAAATATAGAATATTTTATATAGTAAATATGCATTTGACCTTTTGCCCCAAGCATAAGACATGTATGGTGATTAAAGGAGCGGTTGCCAAAAGCCAAACGAATGGCCGAAATTCAGTGCTCTGTTTTTGGCTAGTCCTGTTTTTAGCTATGCTAATATACTCTTATCCATATTATTAGACAACAGCATGTCATGCAGGGTCAGACACCACATGTGCAAGTCTGTTACAGCTTGATTAACATCTCAGCACGGTTCAAGTGGTTATTAGGAATGCT
This sequence comes from Prochilodus magdalenae, assembly GCA_024036415.1. Classification (NCBI taxonomy): domain Eukaryota; kingdom Metazoa; phylum Chordata; class Actinopteri; order Characiformes; family Prochilodontidae; genus Prochilodus; species Prochilodus magdalenae. The sequence goes on from JAMWET010002654.1 coordinate 46,105, forward strand.
AATTAGCGTCTTATTACTGGTTATTAGCCATGTAAAGACTTACGATGGCAGACACGGACTACATCTGGGTGAGGGGACTAATCAGTATTAATTACTAATTAATTAATGTGCTATTAATAAATACTATGACTCCCAAACATCATTTGAAACAATTACAATGCATTACTGATGTCAACTGTCTGTAAAGCACTTTTAGCTGTCAACGGTATAAAAGGTGCTCTATAAATAAACATTATTATTAATATTATTATTATTATTATTATATAACAACAAGCAGAATAAGACAGTAAGGGACTGATAGTAAGTGTGAATCATGCATATAATATCAACATGTAATGTCATTGTTTTTGTTTATTCATATAATTAATATTATATATGCTATATTGATAACTACAGTTTAGAATTCTAATTCTTATAGTATAATATATACAGTATATAATGTGTGTGTGTGTGTGTGTGTGTGTGTGTGTGTATATATATATATATATATATATATATATATATATATATATATATATATATATAAATATATATATGTATGTATATGTGTGTGTGTGGGTGTTCATATGAACATATGAACATCTCCAAAATGGAAACTTTACAGGAGAGGCCAAAAACCTAATTTCATTTGAATGGAAGTCAATGGAACCAGACGTCCTTCCAAGCAGTTTTGGGCCATTTCTGTTGGTCCATTCTTCATTAAATTTCCACACAGTGTAACCAGCAGCTGATTTGATCAAATGAAGCATAAAAGTAAAAATGGACAAAAAAGGAAATACATGTTTTTCTTTGGACAGTGACGATATGCAATGTGTGTTCATATATACATATACAGCTCTGGAAATAAGAACAAGGTCAAGCAGCAAACACACAGAACAACACAGCTAAATTCTTAAAGTTCCTGTGCATTTTTGTAAGCTTTAGCCTGTTTTACAAAAAAAAAAAAATTCTCAAAAAAATGTTCTCAGTGGACTTAAAGGGTCTCCGACTGACAATTCGACTCGTTGACTTCTAGAGGGCAGCCCTAGATGAAAGGATATGTTCCAGTACAAATCAGCAAATCCTGGAAGTAGATATTACCAAGAAATAACCACAAAGGACAATGATCCAAAACACACCCTAAAATCCACCTGAAGCGTGTTAAGGATCATAGGCTGTAGGTTTTGGAGTGGTCTTGATTGTTTCTTGAGTAGATCTTAAACAGGCAGTGCATTCGGCAAGAAGGAGCGGAAATGAAACTGGGCTGGTCGAATAACTCCTGTCAGGTGGAGAGTGGTCTGCCACCCGGTTTAATCAGATTTAGGTGCAGGGTCTGATAAACTAGTCATAAAGCGTTTTCTATAAAGTCATGCGCTACTTCTGCTTCACAGCCGTTCACCGTTGAATTGCATCTGCCTCGCGGTGTTGCAGCTCTCTTGCCACAGTGGTTTCTCCTCCACATGTACATGCACACAGAATGAGTAGCCTACACATTACACAGGCAGGCGCTAAGTTTTCGCAACCACTGCCTTACCTCATCTAACAGTTCTTTGGAAAATGACCCCTATAGAAAAGGGATCTATGTAACACCTGACGTAGCTAATCCCCTATAACACCGTAAACAACTGCTCATCAGACCGGTACCAAAAAAAGTGGAATGAATATTCATATGCATTTGCATAAGTATGAATTATAGTTATTTTTGTTCATTCATATGATTCACTATTATTAAAACAGTTATATAGTATAATATATACAGTACATAATCTATACATACATTGTGTGTGTATATATATATATATATATATATATATATATATATCTATATATAAATGTAGTGTGTTCATATGAACACATGCATGTATATATGATATGTATACCATGTATATAATAAATATATAATATATAATATGAAAAAAAATATATTGTAAATATGATATATCTGGAGAATAATACTCCTCAGTGATCCATTTCAGGAATTTTAGGAATTTCTTCTGTGCTGTGAAATTTAGAGAATTTGGAAAAACCTCTGTGCATGAAGGACAAGGTCGAAAACCACTACTCCAGGCCAATGACCTTTGACCCTTCAGATGTCATACTTCAGTAATGGGTATCACAGCTTGGGAATACTATGGAAGTCAGTGTCAGCCAACGGACCAGCTCTTCTGATGGACTGATGCTCAGTGGAAAGGTGAATTCTGGGCCGAGGAGTCGACCTTTCAGACTGATGATGGGTAGAATAGATGATATGTTCTCCAGGGCCAAAGGAAAGGGCTCCCAGATTGTTTCCAGTGTGGAAACACTTGGCATATGTTAAAAGTGTGTGTGTTCGGAGGAGTGTGGCTGCTAGACTGGCGTCCCTACCTCCTATAGACAACGTGTAGCATGTGAAACACGTGCTACTTCTTTGGAACCTGTTACAGGCATCAGTCATGGCATGGTAACTTCGAACATAGTGTTGTTATCATTCGTCCTGGGTTTGTCTTTTTCTGTCTCTCTAGGCGAGGCCTTTATTCCCTATTACACTGGGCAAGCCATAGACGGGATCGTGATCCATAAGAGTATGGAGTACTTCGTTAAACCCATGATTACCCTGTCTGTGTTGGCCCTGGTCAGGTGAGTCCAACTGTTCCTCATCCAATCTCTGAATGCCTTAATCCAGTGTCTGCTGGAGTTCAGTGTTGCTCATGACTGTTGCCCAAGTCCGGGCGCATGGCCCCAAGCTGTGTGGAGTTGTTTAGGAGTCTCTGATAGGATGCATTCTGACACAGTGCCACTGTTACCTCTAAAAATGGGCAGAACCATGCATACAACAGAGACGGTGACTTATAGCTAACCGCAAAACAACTCAGGTTTAATGTCATACAGAAGGTGCACAGGCTATCATTGGGCATGTGATGGCCAAAAGTATGTGGACGCCCCATAAATGAATGCACAAGCCCAAGTATACAGTCATACAACCTTCAAACTTCAAACCTACAAACACTGGCAGCTCAGCCTTTAGCCTGTAATGTGTAATGTGTATCTGCCGTGCTTGAGCCGCCCTTGTTCTTACACAGTGGGAAAGTCTATGGTGTAGCAAAGTCAATACCTCTGTAACTTGATAACACTGTAAGGGCTAAGGTGGGATAAGAGCTCGGCTGCTCAGTACTGGGCAACAGTCTGAAATGATCCGTCCTCTGCTGAAGCACACACAAGAACGATCCATCCATAGCTGCACGGATCAGGTTTTGATGGCTGAGCAGCCGCAGACAAGCCTAGGATCACCCTGCACAATAACATGTGCTGGCTGGAGTGGTGTAAAGGACACCGGCATTGAACTCTGCATCATGCTTAGCTGTCTGATGGACAGGAGAACCGAACCTGCCTGAACGGTGGAGGAGGAATAATGAGCTAGTGGTGATCTTATATAAGTCTGTTTGAGATTTTAAGGCAGTTTGAGGTAGTTTGAGGCGTGGACGTCATGATGTTGGTGTTTGGACAGTGCTTATTGGTGGTGCATGAGCTTCCATGTGTTGTTAGTAACCATGGTGAGGTGTAACAGCTGTGGGTAAACAGAGACTGTATTTAATGTAACACCAACTCCTTGTTTCTCTCCTCAGTTCTGTGGCCATTGGGTTTCGAGGAGGTGTGTTCTCCTTGACGTTCGCCAGGCTGAACATTCGGCTTCGTAACCTACTGTTCCGGTCGCTGATGCATCAGGAGATAGGCTTCTTTGATGTTAACCATACAGGTAGGAGGTTTCTTTATAACGCCCTCCACCTGCACACAAACCCGGTGCCGCTGTACCGTCTTCCTCTGTGCACAAATCTGTCTCCGCCCCCATTTTCCACAAGCACACAAATCTGTCTCCGCCCCATTTTCCACAAGCACACAAATCTGTCTCCGCCCCCATTTTCCACAAGTGCACAAATCTGTCTCCGCCCCCATTTTCCACAAGTGCACAAATCTGTCTCCGCCCCCATTTTCCACAAGTGCACAAATCTGTCTCCGCCCCCATTTTCCACAAGCACACAAATCTGTCTCCGCCCCCATTTTCCACAAGTGCACAAATCTGTCTCCGCCCCCATTTTCCACCCAAATTGTCTCCGCCCCCTTTTTCCCCAAGTGCACAAATCTGTCTCCGCCCCATTTTCCACAAGCACACAAATCTGTCTCCGCCCCCATTTTCCACAAGTGCACAAATCTGTCTCCGCCCCCATTTTCCACAAGTGCACAAATCTGTCTCCGCCCCCATTTTCCACAAGTGCACAAATCTGTCTCCGCCCCCATTTTCCACAAGCACACAAATCTGTCTCCGCCCCCATTTTCCACAAGTGCACAAATCTGTCTCCGCCCCCATTTTCCACAAGTGCACAAATCTGTCTCCGCCCCATTTTCCACAAGCACACAAATCTGTCTCCGCCCCCATTTTCCACAAGTGCACAAATCTGTCTCCGCCCCCATTTTCCACAAGTGCACAAATCTGTCTCCACCCCCATTTTCCACAAGTGCACAAATCTGTCTCCACCCCCATTTTCGGCAGGCACAGAAGCCCGCGTCGACCCCAACTCCCCCCAGTATGCAAACTCCATCCCCCACTCTATTCCCCGAACACAAACCCGACCCGTCCCCCACTATTCCCCAAACACAAACCTGATCCCATCCCCCACTATTCCCCAAACACGAACCCGCCCCCGCCCCCCACAATTCCCCAAACACAAACCCGACCCCAACCCGTCCCCCACTATTCCCCAAACACAAACCCAGCCCCGTCCCCCACTATACCCCCGAACACAAACCCGGACCCGTCAACCACTATTCCCCAAACACAAACCCAGCCCCGTCCCCCACTATTCCCCAAACACAAACCCGACCCCGTCCCCCACTATTCCCCAAACACAAACCCGGCCCCGTCCCCCACTATTCCCCAAACACAAACCCGGCCCCGTCCCCCACTATTCCCCAAACACAAACCCGGCCCCGTCCACCACTATTCCCCAAACACAAACCCAGCCCCGTCCCCCACTATTCCCCAAACACAAACCCAGCCCCGTCCCCCACTATTCCCCAAACACAAACCCGGCCCCGTCCCCCACTATTCCCCAAACACAAACCCGGCCCCATCCCCCACTATTCCCCAAACACAAACCCGGCCCCGTCCCCCACTATTCCCCAAACACAAACCCAGCCCCATCCCCCACTATTCCCCAAACACAAACCCAGCCCCGTCCCCCACTATTCCCCAAACACAAACCCAGCCCCGTCCCCCACTATTCCCCAAACACAAACCCAGCCCCGTCCTCCACTATTCCCCAAACACAAACCCCCCCCCCCCCCCCACAAAAACCCACCAGCCCCGTCCCCCACTATTCCCCAAACACAAACCCAACCCCGTCCACCACTGTTCCCCAAACACAAACCCGCCCCCGCCCCCCACTATTCCCCAAACACAAACCCAACCCCGTCCTCACTATTCCCCAAACACAAACCCGCCCCCGCCCCCCACTTTTACAATAAACACAAACCCTACCCCAACCCGTCCCCCACTAGTCCCCAAACACAAACCCGATCCCATCCCCCAAGATTCCCCAAACACAAACCCGGCCCCGTCCCCCACTATTCCCCACACACAAACCCGACCCCGTCCCCCACTATTCCCCAAACACAAACCCAGCCCCGTCCCCCACTATTCCCCAAACACAAACCCAGCCCCGTCCCGCACTATTCCCCAAACACAAACCCAGCCCCATCCACCACTATTCCCCAAACACAAACCCGCCCCGTCCCCCACTATTCCCCAAACACAAACCCAGCCCCGTCCCCCACTATTCCCCAAACACAAACCCAGCCCCGTCCCCCACTATTCCCCAAACACAAACCCAGCCCCATCCCCCACTATTCCCCAAACACAAACCCAGCCCCGTCCCCCACTATTCCCCAAACACAAACCCGCCCCCGTCCCCCACTATTCCCCAAACACAAACCCGACCCCATCCCCCACTATTCCCCCAAACACAAACCCGGCCCGTCACCCACTATTCCCCAAATACAAATCCGGCCCCGTCCCCCACTATCCCCCACACACAAACCAGGCCCTGTCCCACACAGTCCCCCAAACACGAACCCAGCCCTGTCCCCCACAATCCCCCAAACACAAACCCGACCCCGGCCCCGTCCCGCACTATTCCCCAAACACAAACCCGCCCCCGCCCCCCACTATTCCCCAAACACAAACCCAGCCCCGTCCCCCACTATTCCCCAAACACAAACCCGCCCTGCTGGCCCCCCGTTCCCCCCACTATTCCCCAAACACAAACCCAGCCCCATCCCCCACTATTCCCCAAACACAAACCCAGCCCCGTCCCCCACTATTCCCCAAACACAAACCCAGCCCCGTCCCCCACTATTCCCCACACACAAACCCAGCCCCGTCCCCCACTATTCCCCAAACACGAACCCGGCCCTGTCCACCACTATTCCCCAAACACAAACCCAGCCCCGTCCCCCACTATTCCCCCAACACAAACCCAGCCCTGACTCTTTGCTCTACAAGTACTGGCTATGTACAAAGTCCCTTTACAGCAAATCACTCTGCCAGACTGTTCACATCTTAACCCAGACATTAATGCTCTTGTAGTGTCCATGTAGAATGGCCAGCTTGCTTTCTTGTCGGCTTTGTGAATCATATGTCACTGTGTGGCTCTTATTGCAGGTGACATCACCTCTCGGCTGACCTCAGACACCACGCAGGTCAGTGACCTCATCTCCCAGAACGTTAACCTGTTCCTGCGCAGCTTCGTCAGGGGCGTGGGCATCTTCGTCTTCATGTTCAGCATGTCCTGGAAGCTGTCACTCGTCACCATCATGGGCTTCCCGTACATCGCTGTGGTCTCCAAGCTGTACGGCCAGTACTACAAGGCAAGTCTGACGGAGCAGAGCGGAGTCAGGTTTAGTTGAGACACCTGAGTCAGTGCAGGACACCTGAGTCAGTGCAGGACACCTGAGTCAGTGCAGGGGAGATTTTTGATGTGTGATGTAAATCCAGCAAATAAACAGCAGTTATGCAGTACATGTGTCCAACCTTCATAACCCTGTGATCTGGTCTACCCTGTGCAGAAATTAACTAAGGAGGTCCAGACCTCGCTGGCACACGCCAACAAGCTGGCTGAGGAGACGATCTCAGCCATGCGGACGGTGCGGAGCTTCGCTAACGAGGAGCAGGAGGCCGACTCGTACTACCACAGACTGCACGAGGTCTTCAAACTCAACAAGAAACAAGCTGTGGCCTACGCCTGCTTCATGTGGTCCAGCTGTGTGGGTATCGCACATACCAAACTCATACCAAAATCATGGAGGGGTCTGAAATCATCTTGCATGTCCACTGTGAGATATTTGGTACAGTAGCCTTTGTTTGCAATTACAGAGGTCCTGTAGTTTTTCACCAGGCCCATTCCTCCACACAGATCTTCTCCAGATCAGCCAGGTTTCTGGGCTGTCGCTGAGAAAGAAGTTTGAGCTCCCTCCAAAGATTTTCTATAGGGTTTAGGTCTGGAGACTGGCTAGGCCACTCCAGAACCTTGATATGCTTCTTACGGAGCCACTCCTTGGTTATCCTGGCTGTGTGCTTTGGGTCATTGTCATGTTGGAAGACCCAGCCCTGACCCATCTTCAATGCTCTAACTGAGGGAAGGAGGTTGTTCCCCAAAATCTCGCAATACATGGCCCCGGTCATCCTCTCCTTAATACAGTGCAGTCGTCCTGTCCCATGTGCAGAAAAACACCCCCCCAGCATGATGCCTCCACCCCCATGCTTCACAGTAGGGATGGTGTTTTTGGGATGGTGCTCATCATTCTTCGTCCTCCAAACACGGCGAGTGGAATTAAGACCATCTGACCACAGAGCTTTCTCCCATGACTCCTCTGGATCATCCAAATGGTCCTGGGCAAACTTAAGACGGGCCTGGACGTGTGCTGATTTAGGCAGGGGAACCTTCCGTGCCATGCATGACTTTAAACTATGACGTCTTAGTGTATTACCCACAGTAACCTTGGAAACAGTGGTGCCAGCTCTCTTCAGGTCATTGACCAGCTCCTCCCGTGTAGTTCTGGGCTGATTCCTCACCTTTCTTAGGATCACTGATACGCCACGAGGTGAGATCTTGCGTGGAGCCCCAGTCCGAGGGAGATGGACAGTCATGTTTAGCTTCTTCCATTTTCCAATAACTGCTCCAACAGTTGATCTTTCTTCACCAAGCTGCTTGGCAATTGCCCTGTAGCCCTTTCCAGCCTTGTGGAGGTCAACAATGTTGTCTCTGGTGTCTTTGGACAGCTCTTTGGTCTTAGCCATGTTAGTCGTTGGAGTCTTACTGATTGGGTGGGGTGGACAGGTGTCTTTATGCAGCTAACGACCTCAAACAGGTGCTTCTAATTCAGAGTAATAAGTGGAGGGGAGGTGGAGTTTTTAGAGGCGGACTAACAGGTCTTTGAGGACCAGGATTTTTGCTGATTGGCAGGTGTTCAAATACTTATTTACAGCAGTAACACACAAATACATTATTAAAAAATCATACATAATGTTTTCCGGATTATGTCTCTCACAGTGAACGTGCAGCTAAGATGAAAATTTCAGACCCCTCTATGATTTCTAAGTGGGAGAACTTGCAAAGTCGCAGGGTGTTCAAATACTTATTTTATAAGTATTTATATATATATATATATATATATCTTTACATATAAACACTTATTCAAATATTTAAAATATTATCAACATTATAATTAAATATGTACAGAAAAATATTTTGTTATAATAATTCTGTTACATTTAAATTATTACTATAAAAATAAGTAATAAAATAAATATTTTATGATATTTTTTTTTAATTATTTGTAATAAGTTGGCTGTACTCTTCCATATCGCAGGTATTTTTTTAGTTATTAAGTTATTTATTTAATTTAATGCTTAACTTCATAATACTACATTTTCTTATAATGAAACTGTGTTTTCCGAACTATGGGAAACAGGGAATGCTGCTTTGGGTCAGCTGACCTTTTTTTTTTTGGCTGGTTGTTGAGTTATTTCTCTCAGAATTAGTTCAGTATATCATTTTAATAGTACACCTGTCATTTCAGTCGCTGCAAAACTACTGTGTTACACCAACACGTTCCCTAGCTTCACACACTCTCATCCCTGTTATCCCTTAGAACCTTCAGAAGGCCTCATAGGTCACCACAGGGTTAACTTACACACAGTACAGAGTACGCCGGTGTCACCCTTTCCTGGAGCATAGGACAGAAGCGTCCAAACTGCTGCTAGCGTTTAGGCCTGGGGTTCTGAGGGTTAAGGTTGAGGTTATCAGGGTTAGAACAGTCAGTGCTGAGTCAGAGGAACACTTTAGAACCGAGGGTTATCTCATGGGAATGTTGTTTAGGTGATAGCCCATGGATAACTCTGTGCACATCTCTCTGGTTTTAGCTTTCTGAGCTGGCCTTGCAGGTGGCAATCCTGTTTTATGGGGGCCACCTGGCGGTGACGGGTCAGATAAGTGGGGGGACCCTCATTTCCTTCATCATCTACGAGCTGGACCTGGGAGAATGTCTGGAGGTATGGAATATCCTACAGTCTTTGTGAATGCATGTCTGTATCGGTGAACTTTTGCACGGACAGTAACTTGATCACATAACATGGCGCTCGGTTTTCGTTCTGCCTTGTAGAGCATAGCGTCGGTGTACACAGGTCTAATGCAGGGCGTGGGAGCAGCGGAGAAGGTGTTCGAGTACATCGACAGGAAACCCAAGCATGCTCCAGACGGTCTGGAAGCTCCAGAGTCGTTTAGCGGCCTGGTGGAGTTCAGGGACGTGACGTTTGCCTATCCTACGCGACCTGAGACAGACATCCTGAAGGTACTGCTTCCGATGTGAACATTCCCCTCTTAGTGGACCCAAAAATGTCACATGACTTTCCTTTTCAGCCCACATGGAATCAGTTAACATGACTACGTCCAAGGTCCGCCATGGCTAACGAACAGGAACGCATTCACCACTTCCTCACTGGGCTGGGTAGGGATATTGCAATGGCATTCCCAGCAAAGTCCAAATGGAACAGTATATACACTGACCCGCCAAAAGTCCGGAAGTCATGGGATAGCAGTATGTAAACTGATAATGAAGTAGTGTTACCTCAGGGGGCGGCTTGGGAACGCCCACACCATGAGGTGTTGTCTTGGGAATGAGGCTATACATTGGCCAGCATGCTCATGGCAAGGGAACGGGAATTATTGGCATTCGAATGAGGCATGATAGTGGAATGCCTTGATTGGGCTAATGTCAGGAGAACGTGCAGGCCACGCCATTCTTGGGAACTCTCCAGAGTGCTCCTCAAACCCATGGCACCAATGGCACGGTCCATTATCCTGCTGGAATATCCCATCATGTTGGGGGTACATGAAGTCCATGAAGGGCTGCAGATGTTCACCAAGCAGTGAATCACCAAACTTAGTGGGCACCAATGGCATGTTAAGGTGGACCAGTGGACCCAACCCATGCCATGAGACCACACCACACATGGTATAGAACCACCACCAGCCTGTACAGTGCCTTGTTGACAGCTGGGCTCCATGACTTCATGGGGTCTGCACCGCACACAAACCGAACCATCATGACGTGACTCACTGGACCTTGGCACACGTTGCAAGTCCTCCAGGGTCCAGTTAGGAACTTCACGGGCCACTGACGCTTCATGGCCCATTTGCATACTGCTGTCCCATGATGTTTGGGAAGTCAGCGGTGGTTGATTTTACTGATTTCAATGCATTAACATCCAACCAATCATCTTCCTGCACCCACCTTTAATTGTGGAGGCTATGTTTACATGGGCAATTGCCAACTTCCCCAACATTGAATGCACCCATCCCATCACACACCTTGTGGCCACTTTGGGACTGATCGAATGCTTGCTATAGGAAATGAATGGGCGATGAGTTCTGCGACTGTCTAAGTGTTAGCCCTATTGTTGTGAGTTTAGTCCCCGGTGTTCCCAGAGCCGTCCAGGGTTCCAAGAGAGCATAACTGTCCTTGGTGTCCCTGGGTAGCTGGGATGGCCCTCCCTCAAGCTCATCAATCATTCACCCCATTAATAGCCAACACATCTGATGCTTTTCCTCCATTACCCAACCTTACGCTAGCCATCTGTTTGGCAACCCAACAGACTTGGCAGTTCTCCACCAAGTGTGTTGAACTGGTCTATGATGATGTTGGATTGGTGGTAACTGGAAATGACAGGGTTAAGTATTACTTGGAGAACCATGTAGATGCAGTGGCTAATATGGCTAACAAGGAGAAACGCTTATACACAGTCGAGTCACATTATTATGACCACACGCAAATATCCAGAGTAACCAGCCTGGGTACAGATAGCAGCTAGACAGGCTGGGAGTGACTCAGTAAGGTCTTGGTAGGTTGTCACAGGTATCTGAAGCCATGCTGACTTCCGTGCATCCCACAGCTGATAGAGGGTGCATGGGGGAGGATCCATAGAGTGAATATTTCAATCGTGGTGGTCCTACATCTGCCCCTTTGGGTTCAAGTCTGGGGAATTAGGGGTTCAGGGTAGAACCTGGAAGTCTTGGTCATGGTCCTCCAACCCATGTCAGACACTTCTAGCCGTGTGACATGCTACATTGTCTTGTTGGAAGATCCCATCTGCCCCTGGGTGTACGTGATCTGCTAGGATGGATTCATACCCAAATCGGTTGAGCATGCCTTCCACATGGATGAGTGGGTCCAGAGGTGTTGGTGCTGCTCCTGTTGAAAGTAGGAAGTGGTCATAATAATGTGACTTGACTCTGTAGAATAGAACCTGACACCGTGTCCAGCTGGTAAGTAATAGAAACTGTCCTATGGCTTCAGACACTGTATGACATGCTGTTATCTATGAACACAAACTGAACCAGCGCATTCCATTATTTGCAGAATGTGTCCTTCAGCGTTCGTCCAGGAGAGGTCACTGCACTGGTAGGTCCATCGGGCAGCGGGAAGAGCTCCTGTGTGGGTCTACTAGAGAACTTCTACTCCCCTCAACACGGCCAGGTGCTGCTGGACGGTCGACCGGTTCAAACCTACCAGCACGGCTATCTTCACTCCAAGGTACGACCCATGCTGGAGCGCTATGAAGCCGTGTAGCTGTTCTACATTGTGAGGTTCATAGTGTAGTTTACAGGCGTCATTTAAACGGAACCACAGCTTCGGTTCCCAACTCACGGCCCATACAAGGGACTCGTTTAGCAGCCTGGTGGGGTTCAAGGGCGTGGCATTTGCCAATTCTACGCGACCTGAGACAGACATCCCGGAGGTACTGCTTCTGGAGTGAACAGGGCTTTTGCAGTCAAGCTGAAAGCGGCAGTTTCCAACTTTTTGGGCCCAAAAATGTAATGTGGGTTTTCCCTTTCAGCCCAAATGTAGTCTGTCAAGGTCTGCCATGGGAACAGGAACGCATCCCCCCAACTGGACTATTGCAAAGGCATTCCCAGCAAAGTCCAATCGAAATCCTTTGGTTTAATTAAATAATAAGCCAATATTTATTATCTAATCACATGATCAAAATAGTCGATCAGAGTCACAAATAGCATGATCAGAAACTCAACATAGTGTAAACACTGCCATGCCATGGTCATGGTATATCAGTATGTAAGCTGGTTATGAAGTGGTGTTATCTCAGGGGACAGCTTGGGACTGTCCACACCTCTGGAAGTGAATGAGGCTGAACATTGGAACCCCCCAGAGCATCGGTTCCCAACTCACAGCCCATACAACCGACCGGTAAAGCTTCCATGGTCCGTGAGACTGAACAGACAAGGTCATTTAACAGGCAGACAAATCCAAAGGTCAACAGGGTCAACTCGATAAACAATAATACTGCTACTGAGTATTACTGAGTGCTGGATGACATGCAGAAGCAATAAAGGTGAGAAGGGAGGGCTGTTCCAGCCTAGCCTCCAGCAGATGGTGGAATTAGTTTGGCTTCTAAGCATTCAGGGTTCAGCCCAGAGCCAAAGTTACGCCTTTGTGTTGTTGCCTATGAAGCCTGAAGGCCGTTATTTACCGAATTTGATTTACTGGTGGAGTATTTTCAGACGATCCCCAGAGAAACTGATGGTGATATTTGTGAACTTTGGCTGGTGACAGATGGTCTTAGCGTCTACTAAAGCAGCTCAGGCTGAGTTATGTTTCCTGTCAGGTTTCCGTGCTCCCTTCGCTTTTCCAGAATGGGAAGACGCCAGTCAGACATCAGTTTGTCTGTTTTGGTCAGAGCAAAGATCTTCGACCTGAAAACGAAAAAAAGAGAAACTACTTGCACTGAAAATGTAAACACAGCGAGCCTTTCGCCAGGCTAATGAATGAGGTCGAGTAGCTGCACCCAGAAAGAATCCAGTGACCGGGATGAAACGTGGTGGGTGGGTTTGGCATTGTGAGACATGCTAATGATTCAAGTTTCACGCTCAGCCGTGCTTGTGACGTAAGCGAGGACCAGTTTTATCGCTGGACCTGACATTTACATTATTGGTATTTAGCTGACGCTCTTATCCAGAGCGACTTACAAGGGTAGTCATATTACAGGTAGGTCAATGTGGTGTTAGGAGTCTTGCCCAAGGACTCTTACTGGTGTAGCACAGCATAGTCCCCTAGACCGGGAATCGAACCCTAGTCTCCCACATGTGGTGGTGGTGGTTCGCTGGAGGGTAGTGGTGTTATCCGCTGAGCTACACCAACCTGACTGACCCAACAGCCTCAAATGAGCTAAACCAACCTGACTGACCCAACAGCCTCAAATGAGCTACACCAACCTGACTGACCCAACAGCCACAAATGCAGACATTCAGCAAGCAGTGATGTCCTCCATAAGTCATCCTGGTCCGATGCAGGACTACATGTTACAGAGACTGTCCTTAACACCACGCCAAGGTCACCAAAGACGGGAATGGTGTGGTGCCAGACTGTCATGGAGTGACTCAGAATGGCAGCCGGTCATCTTCAGTTACCCCCGTGTCTTGGTGAAGATGACCAATTATGTGGAGACACTGTGGTCAGCACCAAGGCCTGGTGTCACTTCAGCTCCATCCCTACTGCACCATCTGCAGAACCTGTGTGAGGATATTCAAGCTGCATGGGATGGGTTATCACAGGACACCATTAGGAACCTCTACAGCTCCATACCGAGGCGACTGCGCCTCCTCATGGCTAATGTCTGTAATGTCTGTTAGGTCAGTGTGAATGACCGTTCTGTCTCTGTGTTCCGGTGAAGATGTCGGGGAGAAGGGGGCCCAGCTGTCCGGAGGGCAGAAGCAGAGAGTGGCCATCGCTCGCGCCCTCATCAGGAACCCTTGCGTGCTTGTGCTGGACGAGGCCACCAGCGCGCTGGACACGGAGAGCGAGCACGTGGTAGGTGAAGAATGCTTTCACACAGCCTTTAGGTGAAAGCTGAGGAGTCAGAGGAGGAAGACCACCACTTGCGTAATGAGGGGCCGAGTAATGAATATAAGGAAATACAAGTTTCAAAAACTGGAAAAATTCCTAAAGCTACAGAGATAACAAGATTCCTAACAACCATCTGGAAGACCTGATAGACCCACCAACGACACTGTCATCATTAGGTACCCAGAACTTTCATCTTCGAGAGAGTGGAGTACATCCAGCTCCACTTTCGCTTCAGATCTGAGAACATCCACAGCTGTTTCTGTTTATCCCTCCACGGTGAGAAGACCCCTGAGTGCTATGGAGGTCTGAAAGGATGTGTAGCTGTTTAGGAAGCTCCTCACTGCATCAAGCTCTTTGCTTTAGATCTGAGAACATCCACATGTCTCTCTGTCCATCCCTCCGCTATGTGAAGATATACCTCAACGCTACTAGAAAGTCTGCACTAGAACACCAAAAACAGATATCTGAGATGTGGGGTGGAGATCAGAACACAGTAGGTAGACTAGGAAGCACGTCTGTAAAGGGAAGCAAGGTGGAGGTCAGTGCGTGTTTGGGCAGGAAGATAAAGAAACAGAAGTATGGTGTCGAGCCAGACGTCTCGGTATGGAGCTGTAGAGGTTCCTAATGGTGTCCTGTGATAATCCATCCCATGCAGCTTGAACATCCTCACACAGTTCCTGCAGATGGTGCGGTAGGGGTGGAGGTGGAGCGTCCCCAGGCCTTCTGGACTTGGTGCTGACCACGGTGCCTCCACACACAGATTGGTTGGTCGTCTCCACCAAGACTAAAGCGGGACTCGTCACTGAAGATGACCCGCTGCCATTCTGAGTCACTCCATGACAGTCTGGTACGACACCATTGCAGTCTGTGGTGATGGTGACGTGGTGTTAAGGACAGTCGTGGTAACGGTCTGTGTGCATGTAGTCCTGCGTGGTGCAGCCGTCTGCCAACAGGATGACTCCTGGAGGACACCACTGCTCACTCAATGTCCACAATCATGACGGTTGGGTCACTGGTGCGAACCTCAAGGTCTGCACGACCAGTATGCGAATCGAATACGCTGATAAGACCACGCCCCCGCTTCCCGGAGCTCTATGATGTGATCTATGATACGACCTCTTGTCCAACTCGTCCACCTGCTCCGACAGGGTTGAGCTCTTCTCTGAGGCATGCCTCCCTTGCAAACGAGGCTTCCAACACAACAGCACGAGTCAGAATGGAAAGCATACGCAACAGGACCCCTTATAGAGTCAGTCAGGTACAGCATACAGGCCCGTCCTTGCTTACGTCACATGCACAGCCGAGCATGAAACCCTGATCATTGGCGTGTCTCATGATGTCACACCTACCCACCAATTTTGATTGCTGTCGGTTGATTGGTTCTGGGGGCAGCTATTCTTTTTGTAATTCTATAAACAGTATACAAGATATTGAGATATTGTAGCAATATGTATTTCATACTTTCTGAGAAGCTTGATCCAGCATTCTGCACTGAAGCCCTTAAGCCGTACATACGGGAACAGGACATGACATACATCTAAGCTCCGCTGCTTTGTTCTAGGTTCAGCAGGCCCTGAACGGGGTCATGGAGAACCACACGGTGCTGGTGATTGCCCACAGGCTGAGCACCGTGGAGCGAGCCCACAACATCATCGTGCTGGATGGAGGGACAGTGGTGGAGCAGGGCGGCCACGCTGAGCTGATGGCCCGTGGGGGACTCTACCACAGGCTGGTCCAGCGGCAGGTGCTGGGGGTTGAACCTGCGCCCAAAGAACCGCCCTGGAGCAGGGACCCGGGACAGGAGGAGAGCACAGAAGACGGCAGCGAGGACGAACGGGACCCGAAATACTGAGGAACCGTCATCCGTTCTGACTGCACGGATGTTTTCCATGACGAGACAGTGGTGTGCAAAAGTTTTGGCACCCCTGGTCGAGTGTTGATGAATGTTTTGTCGATCCTCTATAGTGAGGAGCCGTGTCGCCACGCAGCAACGAGGGCCTGGGTTCGTTCCTGGCTGGGGGCATTTGATTCCCGCGTCTGTGCGGGCTTCCTGTTGTAGAAGACGTCTTCTACAACAGGATGCCACAGAGTTTGCAGGTCTTGTGCTCGTCCTTCATCCACCTACCTCCTTTAGAGACCTGCAGAGCGTCTATTTATTGCACACAGATGTGTTTGATTAAGGCTTGATGAAAACCCTGCAGTGCTTCACTGGGAGACCTGGAATTTGGATGCTCGGCCCATAGATGCTGAATGCTGAAATTTGGTTTTGTGATGCAGTAAGGAAGTAACAAAAACATCACTGGAGCGGGGTTTTTGCATATGACCCCCTGTGGTCCCTGAGAGCCATACATAACCCCTAACTTCAGCTGGGTTCAGTTTAGCTACAACAGTCTAACCCCACCCACACATGCTGAGCGTTTCAGAATGGAGCAGCCAATCAGCCAATGAGGTTGTCATCCACATACATTCATAACCGTAGCTATGAAAGGAGGCATTTGTGGGCGGAGCCTGGATTACCCTGATGGGGTACTGCTGTAAGTGTACTGTGAGCAGGTTGCACCATTACTCCTATAGCTTGAATGGACCTGAATGAATACAGAATGTCTGTTTAGTGAACATGAGAAGCATAAATCATAATTTATAATGATGAATATTCATGTTTGAAACTGTATCGCTTATTTAAACCTCCACTGATACTTAACGTTTCTGGATAATTCAGCGTTTGAGAGGTAGGCAAAGTCAGACTCTGATTTCTTTACGGTGGTGGTGATGAGAACCAGGGCTCAGCATGTCTAACAACACATCAGGTCTACTATCCAGAGCCACCAATGACCTACACTTCACTTATGAGTGGTGCTGATGATGGTAAAGTGATGGTGGTGATAATCTAACCTGCTGTATGTCAGTGTCCTATGGGCATCAGGCCTGGTATCCATAACCCTTTCCTCTAATACCTTTCTGTGGGGGAGCTGTTAGAGGTGGATGTCTGGTTCCATTCACCACCACTGTGAGCTACTCTGGCTCAGTAAGTTTGTCTAGAACTGAGTGTTTTTGGTGAGTAATAAATTCCCTATGTGTACACCCGAATGACTGATTAATATAGAAACTGAATTGAGAGATTTGTGGACTTTCCCTTTAATGAATAAATAAATACAGTAATGAGGTTATTACAGGGTGCAGGGTGGGAACAGGACACAGCTCCACACACACCACCCAGCCACTTCCTTAGGTATACTACCTTCTGTCTGATGTCTTTGTCCATTGTATCAGCTCCCTAGAAGCTGTTCTTCAATAATCAGGACCCCAACAGGACCACCACAGAGAAGGTATGACGTGAGTGGTGGATTATCACAGCAGTGGCACTGACCGTGAACTGAAAATCGTCCATTCGTTAAAACTACCCAGCACAACAGCGTCCTGTGGGCAGAGTCCTGTGGGCAGCGTCCTGTGAGCAGAGTCCTGTGGGCATTGTCCTGTGGGCATTGTCCTGTGGGCAGTGTCCTGTGAGCAGAGTCCTGTGGGCAGCGTCCTGTGGGCATTGTCCTGTGGGCATTGTCCTGTGAGCAGAGTCCTGTGGTCATCGTCCTGTGGGCATCGTCCTGTGGGCAGCGTCCTGTGGGCATTGTCCTGTGAGCAGAGTCCTGTGGGCAGCGTCCTGTGGGCATTGTCCTGTGAGCAGTGTCCTGTGGGCAGCATCCTGTGGGCAGCATCCTAAGGGCAGCGTCCTGTGAGCAGCGTCCTGTGAGCAGAGTCCTGTGGGCATTGTCCTGTGAGTAGAGTCCTGTGGGCAGCGTCCTGTGGGCAATGTCCTGTGAGCAGAGTCCTGTGGGCATTGTCCTGTGGGCATTGTCCTGTGGGCAGTGTCCTGTGGGCAGCGTCCTGTGGGCATTGTCCTGTGGGCATTGTCCTGTGGGCATTGTCCTGTGGGCAGCGTCCTGTGGGCAGCGTCCTGTGGGCAGCGTCCTGTGGCCACTGATGAAGGACTAGAGGATTACCCACACTGCACTGTGCAGCAGCAGATGAGTGATTGTCTCTGACTGTCCATCTACAAGGTGGAGCAGCAAGGTAGGAGTGTCTAATAGAGTGGACAGTGAGTGGACACAGTGTTCAAACACTCCAGCAGCACTGCTGTGTCTGATCCACTCACACCAGCACCACCCACACTAACACACCACCACCACGTCAGTGTCACTGCAGTGCTGAGAATGACCCACCACTCACCATACCTGCTCTGTGGTGGTCCTGTGGGGGTCCTGACCATTGAAGAACAGGGTGATACAGTATACAGAGAAACAGATGGACTACAGTCTGTACCTGTAGAACTACAGAGTGTCCTAGATGGTCAGTGGAGACTGAGTGTAGATACAAGGAGGTGTACCTAATAAAGTGACAGTGACTACTGTATATGATTGGGTTCCGTCGGCAGTGGTCTAAGAGCATGTTCTCAGGAACGGTTCTGCTCAGTGAAGACAGGCTGTGTACATACAGCGCAGTCGTTTGTCACTGAACAGGCCGCGGTGTTTGCTTTGTGTCGTTCTGTTTGTCAGAGTCAAACAGCGAACCCTGCTTTCCTGAATCTGTGGCCACGCTGAATGGAGCATCACGTCAGCGCAAACATTCCACGGATGTGATCCGGAGACGCTTCCGAGAGGCCTTCCCGGCGGAGAACTTGGTCGTATCATGGAAACTGAACTCATCTTAAATGGTCTGGTTTCTTGTGATGTCACAGAGACTAAGGTAGTTTGGTATCCTCCAATGTATTCAGTTGACGGTAGTTTAGCTCCGCCCACTCACGTCAAAGTTATAAGTTACAGGTGTTTCAGCCTGGACTGCTTTCCATATGGGAACCAATACGGGCCAGGCAATCATGACAGAGCTCATTTACATACAGCACATATTCCAGTGCTCATTGGCCGGAGGGCTCGGAGGGCTCGGACCACCCTGGACGGCTCACCAGTCCATCACTGGATAGACAAACAGACATTCACAGTCACTCAGACCTGGGGGGGCAATTTAGTATCTCCAGCTCTCCTAACTCCAGGTGTTTGGACTGTGGGAGGAAACCAGAGCACCTCCATGCAGACACGGGGAGAACATGCGCACACCACATAGGAAGGAACCTGGTTACCTGGCCAAGGAACCGAACCCAGACCCGTCTTGCTGTGAGGGGACAGCGCTACCACCGTGCCAACAGGTCAGGTAGATGAAAGGGAGGAGTGAGATTAGGGGGAGACCTACGAGCTGACACCACGTAGCCCCTTTGGACCCAGAGAAGCCAGGCACTTGAACTAGTTCCATTTAGGCTTTGTAGAACCTTGGTGCTATTCAGGGAACCAGTCGGAGTTTGGCCCAGGTTTTACTGGAACCAAGGAACATTGAAGGATCTGGGATCAACGTCAACATCTACCTGCACAGCGTCGTACCAAGATGGCAGAGCGTACAGACTGCCTACAAGCGCTTGTGCCGTTATTCCAGATTTTGTTTATATCTAGAACGCAAGCATGGTTCTACTACTGCTGATAAGAAGACGTAGAGGAGGTTCTTTAGCAGACCACTGGGTGTCGCCATTGTTGCCTTCTCTGCCCTCAACCACTGATATTCCCACAGAACCTATTCATTGGTTCTAGCTGGGAATCAACTTTTCGTGTTCCGGGCCTATTCATTTTTGGAGGAAAAGCTTCAAATGGAACCGGAACAGAACCCATTCCATGTTGGTGGAAAAGGGTTAACAGTAGAACATGGTTTTCCAGAGGCGGGGCCTGAGAAAATATCAACATTCACTGCACTGTGTTGGGAAGTGAACTTGAGGATACTGTAGTCCCTAGGGGGAATCTGGTCCCCACAGTCAAGACCTGGAGGGGTTACAGATCCCTGTGCTCCACTATGTGTGCTGTTCCTCTAAACGCAGTGCCTATGTTCTAAAGCCCACTGGTAGCATGTCCTACGGCATTGCCGCTAAATGCTTAGCTAGGTATTCCGGCCTACAACTGGAGTTTCCTTTGCGAGGCACTGCGTGATCCCTCAACTCACCACCTATACAGTATCCCAGATTTTACATTTAGCGAGAGGTGGAGGCCTCCATGAGTCATCCTGTTAGCACCATTGGCAGATGGCTGCACGACACAGGACTACATGCACACAGACCATTACGACGACTGTCCTCATCACCACGGCAACATCACCAAAGACTCCAGTGGTGTCGTACGGTCATGGAGTAACTCAGAAAGGCAGCCGGTCATCATCAGTTCTTGGTGAAGACGACCAACGAATCTGTGTGGAGACAGAGAAGATGAACGATTTGTTGTCACACGTCCAGAAGGCCTGGTGTCACTCCACCTCCACCCCTACCGCACCACCTGCAGGAAGTGTGTGAGGATATTCAAGCCTCATGGGATGGATTATTACAGGACACCATTAGGAACCTCTACAACTCGAGACATCTGACATTTTGCGTTAGCAAATATGGCCGCCCAACGCCGCCATACTGAGAGATGCTACTTCTTTATGTGTAGCTCAATAAATATTGATCATATCAGTCTATATTGATCACCTGGTAACCTTTAACTTCCTTGTAGCTGTTCTTTTGATGATGAGGGGGGATCAGAGCCTGGCATCACCTGGACAGGTAGAATGCAAAGCCCCTAACTCCACCACTGCTCTTAAACCCTGGGTTACCTCAAAGCCTCACTGGACACTTCCTAGCTGCTGGAGGAGCTCTAAAACTAGCTAGCTAGTGTCTATTAAATGCACAGCTGGGTCGCACCCAAACTCATAAAAGGGTTTTAGCCCGGACTGCTCCAACTCCAACATCGAACCTGCTGGAGTTCCCCGCCTAAGTTCTTATCACCTTCAAAATGCGTCATCAGAAGGGTTATTAAAGGACAGACAACCGAAGTAGTGCTCATCTCGTCCCGTTTGAGAAGTACTTCCTGACTTGGAAGTGAGGGAGCTCGAGCAAGGGGGAAAACCCTAAAACGTGGCGTAGACGAGCTTCAAGTGAATATCACCCAACAAGTCGTGTTAGCTAATGTGATTTTCCAGATCACGACACCGACGTGTCCTTCTCACATTCACGGGAACCGCCACGCGCTTTACTACACGCCCTCAACAATGGCGCGGGAGCTCCCTTCGAGGTGCCCTAGCTAGGCTGCCTGTAGGCTGCTTGGAGCGCGCGCCGCTTCCGGCCGGAGAAAGTAGTCTGCCTCAGTGCTGCGCGTGCTTTTGTTTTTTTCCCCCCCGTCTCGCTCTCTCTCACTCTTCACCAAGTCTCGAAGTTGAGCAGAAGGCCAGACAGAGAGGAGGAGACGGAGAAGTAGAAGAGGAGGAGGGGGAAGAAGAAGAAGAAGAAGCAGTAGGGGAAGAAAGGCGACAGGAATGGCTCGCTTCGGGAACATGCTGAGCGGGTTCTCCATCGCCCAGTTGTCGGAGCTGCTGGAGGACGATGAGAAGCTCAACAAGATCGTGGAGGACGTTGACGAGGTGAGCGCGCACGAGCGCGAGAGACAGTGACGGTTAAAAACCGAAAACTCTGGTAGAAAAACTCAGTAAAACCTCAAATTTCACCGCCTTCCTGGGGTCAAAAGTAGGGATTCACTGTAGCAGAGGCTTGGTGCGCTCGGAAACTGTCGAAGGAGCCGTTTATGGGGGAGTTTCTTAACCAGGTCGGTCACAGTCCGGTGTCACGGTAAAGCCTCTCTCTCCGGTTACCCGTTCACCGAAGTCCTGACAGGCTGGGCTGTGAGGTTAGACCGTGTGACCAGACAGCTCCGAGCTGGTAAATCTTATTTCTGACACTTCGGTTTGTCGACTTAGCAGTCTAGTCGTGGTTTTGGTTGTGAGAGAGCTCAGCAGCTCTTCGGGTGTGTAGAGACGTCTACAAAGCCACAGCCGTATTTTCATGTGGGTTGAAATTCCTGAATCTGGGATACTGTTCTGCTTTCACTTCCCTAAAGCCTGTCTGTTCACATTGTCGGGGTGAATGTGGCCATTTTAATTGAGTGTAATTACTGTCACAGAGTAATGTTGGGCAGGTCAGCTCGCTCAGACCTCAGGCTCACCTCAGTTTTGACAACAGTGAGTCATCTCAGCCATCAGAGCCACTACCTGAGGTGACGATACCTAGACAGCTTATTCCCAGTCATCTGTTTTAGCGCTTTAAAGGAGCAATATGTAAAATTTTAGGTTAAGAAATTTCAAACACAAACTGAAGCTATCCACAGAATATGAAGAAATAACACTTTTGGCTGTATTTAAACGATGTCTGTTCTTCTTCTCACAGAGATATCCACTGAAGTTAGCATGCTAACCAGCTAGCCCCAGCAATCCTATTTCGTAACACCTCTTTTGTACCCGAAGAGGCGATACTGAGTCACTGTAGTGTTGAAACGAGTCATTAAGAGGATGAAGCAATAGTGCTGCTGCCCCAACGACGTTTTCGAACCTCTTATCAAGCATGCTGAAGGTGTTGCTTCCACCGGTTAGGTCATTAAAGGGCAGGTAGCCTGCTTTTTCACTGCTGGAGATGCTCCTGGAGAGGATAGGGATGAAGTTTGATTCTGAGCTCGCTGTGTTTTGTCTAGACTGATGAGTGAAGAGGGAGAAGGAGGTACTGGGCATGTTCTGGTGATATCCTGCCTCCTAGTGTTTGGGGTATGAATTTGACAGGTTGCATCCTACATCTTGCAGATTGCTCCTTTAATTGTGCCAGGATGGTTTCAGAGCTTTGTTTCAGAGTTTGTTTCTCTAACAGTTCTCTAAAATACACAGGCTTAATCCCGGGCTTGGTGTCGTGGACTGGTGTGTAGACAGATCAGAGTGGGTTAACCCTGTTGCCTACGTTGACACGCCAGTTGGTTGGTTCTGGGTTTGGTTCTGACTGTGACTAATGAGATGACTGAGGGACAGTATTCCATATCTATGTATATAAAGCCAGAACACACTGTACCGCTCTGGCTTTGGTTTCATTTACCAGGAAGCGTCGTCTTAGCTTACCTGATAACCTCCGGTTGGGATGAGTCATCTCATGGGTCCGGTGGTGCTGAGTCATTTTTGCGTAGCGACCATGTGCCACCTAACGACTGCAGCTTTTCGTTCCGCTGACTTCCGGACTGACCTCTAGATTTGTGGCAGAGCGCCAGCTGTGTCTTCTCTATGCCCTCTTCAGCAGCTGAGCTTTTTAAAGTTTCGTCTTTCGTCTGCAGCACTCAGTCAGGACGTTTCAGTGGATCAGTAGCGGCCATGCTAAGGCTGCAGTGGTGTAGTTAACCAGTAAATCTGACGGTGCTGTGTTCAGGTGATTGAAAACGAGTGCACAGACAATATGTACTCACACAGATACACCAAAGCACACAGAAATACAATACAAGTGGGCTTTAAGTTAAAGAGTTTTATTATTTATTCTCAGTGAGGGTGCAGTGTTTATAGTGTTGTTTTTTTAGTGATAGTGTTTTTTTTTTTTTACAGTTGTTTTTTAGTAATGGTGTTTTTTTAGTGTTGTTTTTAAGAATGGTGTTTTTTACTATGGTTTTTTAGTGATAGTGTTTTTTACTGTTGTTTTTTTAGTGATAGTGTTTTTTAGTGATAGTGTTTTTTAGTGATGGTGTTTTTTTTGCTGTTGTTTTTTTAGTGATAGTGTTTTTTTCAGTGTTGTTTTTTTAGTGATAGTGTTTTTTAGTAATAATGTTTTTTAGTGATAGTGTTTTTTAGTAATAATGTTTTTTAGTAATAATGTTTTTTAGTGATAGTGTTTTTTAGTGATAGTGTTTTTTTCAGTGTTGTTTTTTTAGTGATAGTGTTTTTTAGTAATAATGTTTTTTAGTAATAATGTTTTTTAGTGATAGTGTTTTTTTAGTGATAGTGTTTTTTAGTGATAGTGTTTTTTCAGTGTTGTTTTTTTAGTGATAGTGTTTTCTAGTAATAGTGTTTTTAGTGATGGTGTTTTTTACTGTTGTTTTTTTAATAATAGTGTTTTTTCAGTGTTGTTTTTTAGTAATGTTTTTTTTTACTGTTGGTTTTTCAGTGATAGTGTTTTTTTTACTGTTGTTTTTTCAGTGATAGTGTTTTTTTTACTGTTGTTTTTTTAGTGATAGTGTTTTTTATTGTTGGTTTTATAGTTAGTAACATGTTCAGGACTAATCTGGTGTATTTTAGGGAGGAAAAGTGTGTAAGAAATGTAAAATTAACTGTCCATAGCTAACACATTGTCTATAAAATATTGCAGCGTTCCTAGTTTTCCTTGTGAATGTCCGTGCACTGTGGTAAAAGGTGGACCCCAGAGTAGTCTGCCCTCTAGAGGCAGCCTCCAGTAACAAGCGTAGCACATGGTGTGTGAACGTTTATTTTTACGTTTATGACGCAGCCGGTTGTCTACACGATCACGTGACCAAATAGCAACGATCCTTACATAAATCGAATTGACCTATTGTGGCACTATGACTCGTTTTTTGGACGTTTCTCCATTGCAGAACTCTTCGGATATCCACAGTCCCACGATTTGAACTACGGACGGGCTCACTGGTTTTTGTTTAAAATGCTAATTGCGAGTTAAATGTTAGCGCAGAGTTGTGACACGCTTAGTCCAAGAGTCACAGCACATTCCATACCATTACCTTTACATCCTATGGATTTAAAATGACCTTAAATTGTAAACAGGGAAAATTAACCTGATCTTTAATGTATGGAACGTTGTATTCTGGGTCCAGTCCTAGTGTCCGTGCCCCAAAATGGTCTGAAGCTTAATGGCAACACTGGTCAGATTAAATGTCAATTAGAAATCCTCCCCACTCATTCAGCCTTAGATGGGGGTCTTGCACACTCAGCATGGTGTCATTTGTACTGGGGTAGTCGGCAGCTTTCCCTAAACTACATTGGTTTACTCTCTTCAGTGTGCTTCAGAGGTGTATGAAGCTGTACTATCAGCAGGAATAGGAGTGTCAAAGAAGTCTCTGTGTAAGCAGATATTCAGTAATAAATGACGGACTGGGAACGGGGCTAATGTCTCTCCGAGGCAGGAGCGCTGACACTACTGCACTTGCCAAATATAGCCGTGGCCGAGCTCTCTCTCGGGTCGTGTTACGTGCTCGGTGAATAGAGCGTTATTTAGTGTTTACAGTCTGTTTGACATCTGGTTGTGTCGAGAATATCACAGCGGACTTGCGCCTTGACCCAGCGTGAACTTTCCCTGGCTCGTAATCTATGGAAAAAGATCATTTGCCTCGGTGCGGCACAGTAGGTCGTAATAAGGTAGAACGAGGGAAAAGAATGTGACGGGCTGCTTATCAGGGACTCGCTGTTCGCTTACAGTTTCCCTGCAGCACAGCCTACAAAGGTGACCTTTCAGAGTTTCTCTTTTGCAGCCCGTGGTCAGGTTATCCACCCCATAAGCCACACACTTCTCACCTGTGTGTGGGCTGATGTATACTGCCTGTCCAAGGTCTGGTGACTCTTTATCTTTTTTAAAATTTGTACTTGTAAAATTTGCATGTTTTATTTGTTGGTTTTTAGAGATGGAACATGTAGAAGACTAATTTAAGCACACTTAAGAGCCCACTTGTGTTCCACCTTAAAAAAAAAAATAAGAGGGTGTAATTGGCTGCCTTCCCTCAGCTCCTTACAGTTTGTACAGTTGGTGGCTCTGGAGGTGACCAACTAATCACAAAATTTGATTTGTTTTGATGTACAAAGTTGAGCCACATTATTATGACCACTATTTATTTATTTATTTATTTATTCATTCCTACTTTTAACGGCACCAGCAGCTCATGAAGGATGGCACGTTTTCATGGCGTTCTCTGGGCCCATTCATTTATGTAGATAGCACTCTCAACTTACTTGGGTATGAATCCTTCCTTCGAGTTCACGTACACCCATACATGATCGTCTTCCCTGGGGCGATGGGATCTTCCAGCAAGACAATGGCTAGAAATGTCTGGCACTTGTTGGAAGACTGGCATGACCAGTACCGCCAAGTTCTCCCCTGGCCCCCTAATTTTCCACTTTAACCCAACCGAGCTTGTGTGGGACCACCTTGATTGGCGTGTCCAGTCTAGGAATCCTCCCACACGCACCCTCCAGCAGCTGCGGGATGCACTGCAGTCAGCATGGCTTCAGATACCTTTGACACCCTAGCAGGACCTTATTGAATCCCTCCCAGTCCTTCTAGCTGCCGTCTCTGGTCATAATAATGTGACTCAACTATGTATATTTCAGCGCAGCGAAATTAAGTAACCCTATTTAAACAAGTTGATGTTTCCATTGTTAGTTTATTAGTCCGTTCAGCTTTTAAAAAAAAGAGACACTGTAAATAAATAAAAGCATTTATTATTTATAGTGTCCTGCTGTACAACATGCAAATATATAAGCCCCCAACTAACACATTATGCACAAGCTACATGCTACCAAACAGAAGGCCTGTTTACTCAGCGGTCATCTTTGGAAGGTCCCTGGGCAGTTATTTATAGCCATATCACAGTACTGTCAACTCCTCTCTGCTCACTTCAAAGCCAGCATGCTAATTGACTCTTTATCTTGTAGGGCAGGTCTGTAAACGGATGCTGTGTTGAGCGTTACAAGCTTTCCCATTCAGACAAGTGACCGTTCTCTAATGCACAACACTGTACCGTGACATGGCCCCCTAGGACAAACCTCCATACGGGGTAATGCATTGTATTTACATTCCCAGACTAATACCCAATGATATTTAAAATCAGAATGTTGCAGAAATGAATGTTATTTCACATATCGCACTGCACTAAATCTTTATAATACATCTTTAAAATATTTATAATACGCATGGCAGTCCATATACAATCAGACAAGCAGATGGTGAGTCGTTTATAATAGCGCTGACATGTTTTTGTGTTGCTGAAACCGAATCACGTGTATAAATATTAACGACGGCGACATCTTGAGAATAATGTCGAAGGCCACACACCTTGTCACATTGTTGTCAGTGCTCAAACTTCTCAGGTGTCTGGGCCATCTTTGGGCCAAAAAGGTCAATATGTGCTTGATGTGGATGGTGATGTGGAGCTGAGCGTGGAAGATGAATGTAGTTTCTGTTGGAACAAAATCTCAGAGGAAATTCATTTAACTAGGAGGATGGGTGATACGGCAGATTCAAAATCTGGATACTTGCATGATGTCTTGATGCGTGTAACAATATTAGGTGTTGGTGGGTTGAAACGGGTATGTTTGATAAGTTAGGAAGAACAAAAAAGCCCAGCAGTGCTTTAAAACTGTAAATATGATGTACAGGGATTTCCTGTTTAGGGTTTTTACAATCTGCACAACACTACGTCTGCACTCTTTGAAATGAACACTGACCAACAGCATGTGTCAGGTTCTGATGATCTCCACTGTTGTGTAGTAACATCACTTATCACCATACTCATAAACAATGGCATATTCCTACCCCCAGTACAGTTATTGTATGTTGAGTCATTTTTGGAGCTTGCCTGCTGTGATTGTGAGGGTGTGCACACCATGAAGGACAGATAGTCCTTTCTTAAGCCCTTCAAAACGTCAAACCCGCCAACAATAGACAAAGACAGTTGTATTCCAACAGCAAAGATCTACTCGATGAATTAGCACAGGGCTACGCTAGGCTAACGGTTGGTGTGCCTTGGTGTAGCTCACCGAATATCACCACCACTACCCACCAGGGAGCCACCACCACATGTGGGAGACTGGGGTTCGAATCCCAGTCTGGGTGGCTATGCTGTGCTACACTAATAAGAGTCCTTGGGCAAGACTCCTAACACTACACTGGCCTACCTGTAATGTGATGAACCTTGTAAGTCGCTCTGGATAAGAGCGTCAGCTAGCTTGAATTCCAGAAATGTAAATGTAATCTCAAAGTGCCCCTAAAAACAGCTGAGGTAAATTAGAACACAGAAATGTTAGCGTCTTTATGAGGCATTGCGAGCCAGATGGTGGATAAAGAGCCAGGCATCGGTTCTGTCTCTTATTGGGGTGTAAAAAACTCATGTGTTAAAAAAAAAGTGCAGCCTCATTCTCCGCAGCACAAGCTGTGGATAGGAAGCCTTGCGCTTCCGTGTTCGGCCTGTGCCAGGATGTGCAAATAACTGCCATGTGCATGCCATCTTCCCCCAGCCACACACACTTGGCAGACTGAGGCAGAAGGCAGTGGGGAAGTGCTGGAAGCAACTGCCAGTGCGTCTTTGTAACAACTCTGAAACTAGCGAAACCGGGTGGCCTGCCAGGATTGTGTCATGTTGGAATTACGCATGGAACTTCAGTTGCTTCTGTGGATACTGAACACACGTGCTGCAGGCTGCTAGGGGCCCTCGTTATTTTGGGTTGGGCTTTGAAACTAAGGAGGAAAGTGTTGGCAGAGTGTTGACGTTTTTCTCCTTTGTCCCAGATGCTGTTGATTAGTGGAGACGTGTTGTTTGGTGTTTGACTTGAGCTACAGGGCTAATGGAGCTAACAGTTAATGGATGTTTATAGCTTACCTGTTAGCATCGCACGTAAATCTTTACATGCTTGCCTCATACTGTGTTGAGTGGTCTAGTAATAGACTTGCTAGCGTTGGTTCTGACTGCCTGTTGTCTATAAACATGGTTGAATATACATGAAGTTAAACAGCAGTGGCCACAATGTCTGTGCCGGTGTCTGTTTATATTACCCTTATGTTAGTATTGGGCATGTGACCAGTTCACGGTTCATTACCAACATGACTATTCCCCCTAGACTTTCAGTCTCTGGTTTGATGTTAGGCCGTTTGCTCATTATCACCGTGCATGTGCTACTAAGCATGGGGTGGGTTACCGGTTTTGCTGAACTGTCACAATACAAAACCCAATGACAAGCGTACCATTTCATATTCTGATAAACATTTATTCATGTTGTTCTGTGGTGGAAGTGAAGAACCTGCTGTTCCAGTCTCCCTGCCAAGGACATAGTAGGCAGGAAGTAGCACTGTTGATAATTTCATATTCATGTAGTGCTATTTTTAGGTGTTCAGACCAGTTCAATAAACTGGATACCAGTATTATAACAGCTACAGAAGTTGGACAATGAAACTGAAACACCTGTCATTTTAGTGTGGGAGGTCTCATGGCTAAATTGGACCAGCCTGGTGGCCAATCTTCATTAATTGCACATTGCACCAGTAAGAGCAGAGTGTGAAGGTTCAGTTAGCAGGTAAGAGCACAGTTCTGCTCAAAATACTGCAATGCACACAACATTATGGGCGACATACCAGAGTTCAAAAGAGGACACACTGTTGGTGCACGTCTTGCTGACGCATCTGTGACCAAGACAGCAAGTCTTTGTGATGTATCAAGAGCCACGGTATCCAGGGTAATGTCAGCATACCACCAAGAAGGATGAACCTCCACCAGCATCACGTAGTGACCTGGCCACTATCCTGCAAGAAGAATGGCTTAAACTCCCTCTGACCACTGTGCAGGACGCAGTATATGTCATTCCCAAGACCAACTGACGCTGTATTGGCCGCAAAAGGAGGCCCTACACCATACTAATAAATGATTGTGGTCTAAAACCAGGTGTTTCAGTCTCATTGTCCAACCCCTGTAGTGGTGTAATGGTTCTGAGCTTGAGACCAGAATCAGCTCATGCTGCATGTGATCACCTGTCTTGTTAGGAAAGTGCACTGCTGCATGTTCTCAGTCACAGATCCAACAGGCTACCAATGGCACTTTTACTTGGTGCCAGACTCTGGTTGACCTCTAACTGTGCTCAAGCAGACAAGGAGGGTCTGTGTTAAATCTGGTTATGAATCCGAGCCCACCACCCTTCAGTCCACTTATGGTGTCAGACATGTATGAAGAAGCACATGCTGAGCTTCGTGAGGAGCCGTAGAAGGCACAGGTGCTTCTGAGTACAGCTGCAACAGACAGCTGGGCATCTAAAGTTGCTGTACCAGCTGCTGTCTGTGTGGTTGTTTTTTTTTTTTTTTTTTTAACTTTCTTATTGGAGCTGTTGCTCCTGATAAACTTTATTCCGGTTTCCAGTCGAGGATGAATCGCTACATCTCCTAATTGCCTGTTTGTGGTACAGTTTTCAGTGGATGATAATTTGGGTCTTTTACGTCACTAAGCTTTTTTTAGACTGTAAGATTGTATACTAGATCAAACGCCCTGTTTGTCACTCAGTGCAGCATTGTAGTCAGGGTGGCCAGACGTCCGGTTTCAGGCCAGGCCGTCCGGTTTTTCAGCTCCCAGTCCTCTGTCCCCAGTATGTGCATGGATGCCTATTAGTCCTCTTTTTGGGATGAACTCGTCAACAGTAATACGTGTGCCATTGGCTCACATACATGTCAAAAGACATGCCTTGCATTGCGTTGGGTCATGTGATGCCTTGACTCACTTACCGGCTCACCCTCTAAAGGCTAGTCAACTAGTAAGCTCCTGTCTGACTCACGGATGTTGTCCGTTCCACCCAATTAGCTGAGTAAAGAATCAGTTATGTGTTATGTAGGTTAGATTAGCCCCCCTTTTTGGTGTCCTTCTTTGGGGGTTATGAAAGTGGACACCCTAATTGTAGTAGAGGTGCAAACTTCAGCAAACAAAACAGGACCTTTGCTGTTCATTCAGTCATCATCCAAACTGCTTATCTTTCTGGGGTGTATCCCAGCGCTCATTGGACGAAGGCAGGTTTGGCTTTATCTTACATATTTTATATATATATATATATATATATATATATATATATATATATATATATATATATATATATATATATATTTATATATTTATATATATATATATATACATACACACACAAGGGTTGGACAATGAAACCGATACACCTGGTTTTAGACCACAATCATTTATTAGTATGGTGTAGGGCCTCCTTTTGCGGCCAATACAGCGTCAGTTGGTCTTGGGAATGACATATACTGCGTCCTGCACAGTGGTCAGAGGGAGTTTAAGCCATTCTTTTTGCAGGATAGTGGCCAGGTCACTACGTGATGCTGGTGGAGGTTCGTCCTTCTTGGTGGTATGCTGACATTACCCTGGAAACCGTGGCTCTTGATACATCACAAAGACTTGCTGTCTTGGTCACAGATGCGCCAGCAAGACGTGCACCAACAATCTGTCCTCTTTTGAACTCTGGTATGTCACCCATAATGTTGTGTGCATTGCAGTATTTTGAGCAGAACTGTGCTCTTACCTGCTAACAGAACCTTCACACTCTGCTCTTACTGGTGCAATGTGCAGTTAATGAAGATTGGCCACCAGGCTGGTCCAATTTAGCCATGAGACCTCCCACACTAAAATGACAGGTGTTTCAGTTTCATTGTCCAACCCCTGTGTGTGTGTGTGTGTGTGTGTGTATATATGTGTATATATATATACACATATACATATACATATACATATAAACTTAATTTAACCTGTGTTCTGGCTGTTTATAGTAACCTTTGAGCTGCTGGATTCGTGTTAGATGCGCACCTGATCCATTACTTTATTATTTTGTATGTAGAAGAATCATTAAATGAGAATCATAATCTAATCGAAAACCACATCATTACAGTCCCCCCGTATAATCCCGAATGGCGCAGGCCTGTTGTGCACATGAATACAGTGACCTGTACTGTGTGTTTGTAGATCCTAGATAAGTGAAATCTAGAAGTTGAAACTGGTTTGCACTGAAATGCGTTTGCTTATTCTCTCCCTGTTAGCTTTTATTAGCACACTGATAAAGCAAGATAAGGCAGTGGAGAGCTTTATCACCAGCCGGTCCAGGTAAAGTCACAGGCTGCCACAGCCAACATTTTCAGAACCATATAGATGACTTAACATTTAGTCGTTAACCCACTTCACCTCTGTGGTGTTCTGTAGAACAGCTAAACTGTGTCGTACACATGACCTGAAAAGATAACCTGAATACATGGGCAGTAGCTCCAGTCAAATCTACACCGTTTCCCCTTTTCCCGGATTTAGCTCCCAAGTTATAACCCCACCAGCTAGTAATGGTGAAATGTTAAAATCCATGCCTCCCTGAGACACATCTAGTTGTTAAGCAGTTCCTTACGCCTATGTGGGCTCTGACCTCATGACGTATCGTTATCTGTAAACATAAAAAGGTCGTCACAGCTAAAAATAGTAGCATCAGCCGTCTTGAAGCCTGCATCTGAATTGCTGAAACGTCTTATCTTTCCTCCTAAGATTAGATCAGACCGGGTTGGCCAGATTATTGGCGGCCAATGTGTGTTAGGAGTCTTACGGACTCTTAGTAGAGTTGTGCATTCCTATCTCAAATTTGGCTCTCTGGGCGCCCTGAATTCGTTTGAGCTACACCAAATCCGTAGTAATAAGAAAACAGACATAATCGATTATGTCTGTTTTCAAGCAGCTGAAACATAAACACATAATTAAGATGACAAATGTAGGTTAGTTTGTTTTGTTTTTTGTTTTTTTTCTCCCCAGCTGAAATTTAGGGAGCCAGGGTTGTACTTGGAAGTCTTGGTCTTGCTCTTCCAACCAATGTCAGACATAGCTAGTAGTGTGACATGTTGCATTGTCCTCCTGGAAGATCCCATCCCCCCCCAGGAAAGTCAATCAGCATGCATTGCCCCTTGTACCCATGACAGGGATTTTTGTGCAGACAGCCTGTTGTGCACCCTATATACCCACCAAGCCAGCTCACAACACATGACTTCCTTCATGCGCTGCGGGCTGCTGCCCCCATCAAAAGTAGGAAGTGGTCATGGTGCTGTGACTCGACTGTGAAATTATAATGACCTTGTTTTATTGCCCATCACAGTGTCACAGAGCGACGCATGGTAAAAACGGAAGCTGTAAAACTTAAATTAGGGCACTGCTAGGATTATCAGAAAGCTAGTATGGTATCAGGAAATTTGCTCAAGTTACGATGATTCTCTGCTTTTTTGATTGGTGCAGAACCACATTATATTAGAGCTGAGCAATTGAGGAAAATGACTAATTATGATGTTTCTGACTTTCATTGCAACTGCCATTTAAATTGAGGATGTTTTCTGTAGCTGAAGCTTCAAGCTAGTTTTTTTGGCCAAGACGACCAGAATGTCTACCTGTTCTAGCTTGAGGCTTGAGCCCTGAAAGCAGCATGCCAGTCTGCCAATGTGTTGTGATGTCCCATGAAGGTTTGGTTGGATCTGATTGGTCTAACACAAGCTGTTTGTTAGAAGACTAACTTTCCCCACCCAAACTTAAGAGAGTGTTTTTGATTATGTAGGATATAATTAAAGCTCATGTGATTTGGAGTGAGAGATTTTTGTGAAAACTGGCTTTGAAATATTAAGATGTGTAGTGAGTGCGATGTGGGGACAATAAAGGAATGGTCACCGGATGATTTCAGTAGCACTATGTGGAATAAACTAATAAAGATATTCCTGATATGAGTGGTTTGCCCACATCATACTTCATCCTCTACCTAGTCACTTATAAACGGCACCTCACCACAGACACAGCGAGTGTGGTTCCGTGTTGGGTGTC
>JAMWET010002654.1:90000-100000 GCA_024036415.1 Prochilodus magdalenae
ATGTGATGCCTACCGTGAGGTTGAGCTCATAACTGCCATCGCCTCGTTTGTCACCATCACTGAGCACCCACTCTTTGCTAGTGAGCTTAAGAAGACTAGACTGTGATGTTAACTGAGATCCGTTTATCTAGATCTGTCTCTGTCACCTACCATGGCTTTCTGTGGTCTCAAGGTTGCTTAAAAGTAATGATATCTGATGCCGCTCTGTAATGGAATTAGAAACCGAGCCTCGGTATCTAATCAAAACAATTATTATTATTATTTTTTTTGTTATAAAAAACTTAATAGACGCAAAAGCTGACCATTTATGCCAGCGCTTTGGCCTTTCAGTGGCTGGGGGATGTTAGAGCAGTGTTGGGGCGTTGGTGGTAAACCATCAAACCGCGTGAATACCTCGCTTTTACAGTGCAGGAAGAAAATATGTAGAGCTCTAGGTAGAACTCTGTATATATAGAGCTGCTGTTTACAGCATGTCCATGTTATGGCAGATCCTCAGAACCTGAAGATGAGGGCGCTTCGGTGGGTCCTTTGCTCCTCCAGATAAAGAGAGAAGTTGCCCACCACTGTTGTAAGACCATTAAGAGCTTCAGAATGTAAACTAGGCTGGTCTTTGGGGACTTGCTAACATAAGCTAGTTAAGATGGCATTAATGCTAGCTGCTCATATAAAATCCTATATGTAATTATTTGAAAACGTAGGCGTTTGTGTGGTAGAGTGTGCAGTATAGTGCAGTTCTAGTGCAGACTTGCTTTAGTTCTGCCAGTAAGAAGAAGTAGCTGAATTAGTTTAGTTACATGCTCCATAATTACGGAAACGTTTGTATGGTTGTAGCTTAACACCCTGCAATTACATGTGTGGTTGGTGCCAGTTTATGATTATATGACAGAAGTAAACCCAACAAAGCTGTGAAGCTATGAACCTGGGAAGGTTTTAGTCCCGGAATGCCTTGGAATAAATAACTCTCAGGGTCAGTGTAGAATCGTGTTGTGTCAGTGTAGCGCTAGCTGTGTTACCCACCTGGCAGGAAGTTCTTTGCTGCTGTGATACAACACTGGTTTACCTGTTGGTGTGTTTCATGTTGACGATTGAATGTTAACCATCAGGTACATAAACGCTCGTCTGATGCTGTCCGTTAAAAAGTTTGTTTAATTTCCATACAGTATGTGGATGGTTATATGAGGGTGACAAGAGCACTGCTTGTAGCCCTGTTTACTGCATGATCCCCAGTTCTACTAACAGGTACCGGGGTTGGACAATGAAACTGAAACACCTGGTTTTAGACCACAATCATTTATTAGTATGGTGTAGGGCCTCCTTTTGCGGCCAATACAGCGTCAGTTGGTCTTGGGAATGACATATACTGCGTCCTGCACAGTGGTCAGAGGGATTTTAAGCCATTCTCCTTGCAGGATAGTGGCCAGGTCACTACGTGATGCTGGTGGAGGTTCGTCCTTCTTGGTGGTATGCTGACATTACCCTGGATACCGTGGCTCTTGATACATCACAAAGACTTGCTGTCTTGGTCACAGATGCACCAGCAAGACGTGCACCAACAGTGTGTCCTCTTTTGAACTCTGGTATGTCTCCCATAATGTTGTGTGCATTGCAGTATTTTGAGCAGAACTGTGCTCTTACCTGCTAACTGAACCTTCACACTCTGCTCTTACTGGTGCAATGTGCAGTTAATGAAGATTGGCCACCAGGCTGGTCCAATTTAGCCATGAGACCTCCCACACTAAAATGACAGGTGTTTCAGTTTCATTGTCCAACCCCTGTAGATAAAGCATCGTCACCGCTACAGTATTTAGCCACATGCTAAAGTACTAACTATGAGGTTAGACTGATTGTTATTAAACCAATAAATATAAACTTCAAACTAGCTTGTTCAGACCATATATGTCCTTAACCTGGGCTAGTAACATGTGGTAAAGGTAAGTGAGTAAGAGTGCGGTATGTTACTGTTATAGTCACAGTAGGCTTTGTTTCTTCACTCAGTTAGGCCTAAAGGCTTAATGACGTAGAACGCAGAGCGGTGTTTGAGGTGTTTACGGCTCCTCTCCTTAATTTTATGCTTTGTTTGCTCTGGATTCTTTAGTGTACATTAAGTGACCCGTCCCTCTCCTCACGACTGCTTCGGATGTCACGGCTAGCTTAACCGAACAATGTGTATACCCCCCTGAGCGCTGTGGAGCAACACTGTGGCTTTGTGCTGTTGGACAGGCAAAGGCAAAAGCAAAACAAGAGGAGGGGAAGAACATTTGCCCTCAGAGGCAGTTTTGGATACAGGCAAATAGCCATCTTATGATGCCCCAGTGCGACAGCAAAGCTGTGTGGGAGTTGCTGAAGGAGAATAGAGCATTGTTTGGAGTGGGGAAACTCCTTAGAGCAGAGAGGGGAGGGGGAGTAAGACTGACGAGTCATGCTGAGCAGAACCTTTATGCCCGCACATTTCTAGGAAGCTTGTTGTCCAGGATGTGTGATCACTCCCAAGTGTTTGTATACAGGAGCAAGCTGACTTTTCCTTCTCTCTAAAGCTGGACTGACTTAGCTAAGACTGGACCGCTAATCCTGGTTTGTAATAGGAGGCAACACATCACCAGGAAGTTGTGGTGTCCAGCCCTATCAGAAGAAACTAGGAAACATATGGTTCCTCCGTCTCAGTGTGAGCATTAACAGCTGTTTACTTACCAATCTGGAAGTACCATTACGAGTTAGGCATCAGAGCTTCAGCCATGGTTCCATTTACTGTCCCCTTCATTGGCTACCTGCCCTAAAATGATCTAACCGGTGGG
This sequence comes from Prochilodus magdalenae, assembly GCA_024036415.1. Classification (NCBI taxonomy): domain Eukaryota; kingdom Metazoa; phylum Chordata; class Actinopteri; order Characiformes; family Prochilodontidae; genus Prochilodus; species Prochilodus magdalenae. Next base: position 92,793 of record JAMWET010002654.1, read on the forward strand.
AGCCGCACCTTCAGCATGATTGATAAGAGGTTAGCATGTGCCGTCTGGGCAGCAGAGCTGCTACTTTATACTCTAGTGTTGGACTGATTCCACTCCTACAGCGCTACAGTGACTCACTATTGCCTCTTCAGGTACAAAGTGGTATTAACGAGACAGGACAGGTCAGGGCTAGCTAATTAGCATGCTAACACCAGTACATATCTACTGTTGAACAGAAACGCTTTGGGCAGGATGCTGATACCTATGGAATCTTAACCTCGGGCAGAAACCTTGAACCCTGGGTCCAGCCTGTCCAGTAGGACAGGAGCCAAGTTAGATTTCTGATGGCCAGTCCTCAGTGTTATCCTGCTGTATTTATACATCCTGAAACATTTAGATATGTGTTTTACTTCTGTTTGGGATTGATTGATTGATTGATAAACTGTAGGGCTTTGATTATAGTTATCGTCTAACTCTCCATCATGGTCTCTCACTCACACTCTCTCCTTCAGCGGTAGGTTGTGCTCCTTCCGCCACCCTGCCTCTCGCAGGGGCTTGTTGGGTTTGTCGTTAGCAACATGAGCAGTTGGGAAACAGCTTCCATGGCACCCTGGAATAGACGGATAAATTAAGCTCTTTTATCCGTCTCCTAGAGCAACAGAAGGAGGGCCCTCGACCCTGTTTTCCTTCCTTCTTTCTTTTTTTGTAATGAGTTTATGGAATTATGGATTATGATCTGCACGGTTCCAGATCAGGGACAGATGTGGTGCTGGTGTTAGCAGCAGTGCCATGTAATAAAGATCATAAACACTAGTCAGTGAAGTAGTGCGTAGGTTTGTGTCATTTTAGCATTTTAGTGATGTTTAGCTGGGCTGTTATGTCCTGTATGATTTTGAACTGATTCGTGATCACTTTAATGGAGGGGTTAATTAATCGTACAGTGTATGCAGATTGGGCTACTGATCAAAGTAACCTCACAGTACTTTGTAATAGCTAATTAATGTATAGTTATTCGTCTCTCGGTTTTTGCAGCCATGTGTGCAGACGTAGAAGGAGTCAACAGCAGCCCTTCTGTGTTTACTGGCCTCATTGTCATGTGATGCAGCTGTTCACATGGATCAGAAACCTACCCAGCACTGTGGGCTTCGCCTCTGCTGCATTTCTACATCCTCTGACTCATCCAGGCGGTTGGGGAACAACAGTTTTAGAGAATTGACCTGTTAAGGCCGTACACACAGAAGCACTCTTTCATAGCCTCGCTGAGAGGAGCTTTAGAGAGCTCGGCCTAATGAGAAACTGTAGGGTAGTTTTTGTCGAGGGCATGTGGAAGATCACACTGTGTAGTCAGTGCTGTGTGAAACTGCTCCAGTGTGTTAGTGTTGCTTACTGGCTAGTTCTCGGTTTGCTCCTCCCCACTGCCAGCTTGGTTTAGCTTGGTCAATGTAGCATGAGGCAACATGGCCCTCTCTGTTCGCCGTGATGTTGGTATATTTGGCGGGTACGCCAGGAAAACGCTGTTACTGGATCTCTTAGGGTAACTTCAGCCGTGCTACAATAGCCAGCGGTGCAGGCTTTAAAGTTAGCTAGCTTACAACACTAAAGCAGATGAAGCTAATGAGTTTTTTGAATAGCGTATCAGTGTCGGTTATATTGTGTTAGATGTCATTTTTATTTGAATAAAAATGCTGATATTATGCAACTTGTTTATCTTGGAATATTGTAAGTAGGGCTGTGCCCGACTCGGATTCGCCCGTCCTGGTCGATGATTCGACTATTCGTTCATGTTTTTCTCCATGTACATTATCTAGTAATCAGTAAATCGGTCTGCATACGGTTCAGATCTGACCTACTCATTTAGAAAGTCAGCAGAGTCACAGGAACATATTTCTGAACTAAAAGAGGCGGGGCTTATGATGATCGATCTGAACTGGAGCCTGATTTAGTTACAGGATACAGCGCCGGGCAGCAGCGCGTATTTATGCTGAACATTAGCGCTTATAGCTTCTAGCCTTTTAATCTCACTTCTAACAGCTTCTTCAGTAGGAGGACCCTTCGTCTTTCATCTCTCATAAATAATGAACTGATAAATAAAACCAGATTAGTCCATATTTACATTATTATAGATGAAAAGAAGAATGGTAGAGCTGAAACCGGTTATTATATTCCCCACGCTGAAATCATTATCTCTCGTTTATCAGCAGGCGTATTAAGTGACTGTACTCATCCTTAAATAAAGATAATCTTATCTGTAGACGAATAAATAAACATTTCTGTAATTTAGGATCTAAAATAATGGAATTATAATAAAACAAACGTCTCCGCTCCGTTTTTACTTCACCGCAAACAGCCGTTACGTCTAAACTGAAAGTCAGCTCCCTCGTTTGGAGCAGTGTTGGATGTCTGACTGAATGACGAGCAGAATTAGCTCTAGTTTGTTCGGATTCTCTTCTTCAGAAGCTCCTCTAGACTTTCTCTGAGACATCGCTCCCCCCCGTGTTTCTCAGCTTCACGGCTTTACCTTCCTTCAGCGTTGAACCGCTACCGCATGTCGTCACGTGGATTAAATTTTTTAGCAAGGATACGTCACAGCCCAGCTAGAACTTACATATATATTTATTATATAAGCTTTAGTCTGTTTAACGGGGAAAAAAAGGTCACTGGTCTCGGTCGACTTAAAGGGTCACCGACTGACGATTCGACTCGTCGACTTCTAGAGGGCAGCCCTAATTGTAACTGTGCTATTTGTACAGTAATCGTTTATGTATTTATATATTTAGTCATTAAATTGCCTTTAAGGAAGTTGTTCATGTTGTTTAATGCAATTGATTCATCGGACAATAATTATTTCACATAGTCCACGTTATTGCCCAAGCTTTTAGCATATACCTCTGCAAATCAACGGATTTGGCGTTAGTAAAGCATTATAAATGTGCCTGTTCTGCCCAAAACAGAGCTGTTTTCTAAATTATATTTTTGCCAGCAATCGATGAGGGTCTTTTATGGGCGGAGCTAGGATTGGATGTTTTGGATGTCCATAGTTATCACAATGACGGTTCATTATTTCTCTCAGGTCTTTTATATTTAACCTCTTTAACTACTTTTACTGTTTTATATAAACTACAGCAGCAAACTAATTGAACGAAGTTACATGGGAGGAGTCCAAAGAAGCAACCCTTAAGCTCCAAACTCACATTCCCTGTGATGGATCATCATCACAGGTGCACACTTTGAAAAGAGCCAACACTGGCGTCGGACCGCCGTCATGCTGCGGCAGTATTGTGAAAGATAAGCTTGTAAATATGGAGCAGTGTGATGTGATGCCTCATGCTTTTTGCAATAACATGCTGTGCAGAAGTGAAAAGCTAGCAGCGACATGTCTGCTTCGTATATCAGAGCTTCATAACCGAGTCATTTCCCTGAGCTGAGAACGTTCTAGTTTTGAATTACCATACTTTAAATGGCTTCTGTTGAGGACACTTTTATTGTGATGACTGTTGTGTTATCATTTTATCACCCAGCCCAAGGTGGAGCACATCTGTCAGCTGGTGCTGAGGAACAGAACCACCTCCCATGTCCTAATCCCTATATCATGGAAAAACTTGCTGTGAAATTTTGTCCCAGACAGGAGCACGTCCACACATAGCACAGACCCTTTCAGTGCCTCCTCTAGGGTTTGGGTGTGACCGAGGAGGCTTCTTTTGTGGGGAGCCTGGAACGTCTGGTAGCACTTTGTGGCCAGCAGAACTGCTAAAGATCTAAACATACTATACTGTGTTTGTACTCCGCCGTGACAGCCATCACCAGAATGATAATGGGAAGCATAATATCTCTCATGATCCTCATCTTTTTTAATGATATAGTTTTAGTAACGGTTCTTTCTTCTTTCCCCCTTTCCTTGCAGACCACAAGTCTGGCAGCTGTTCCTTGGACACGCTTCTCGCACTGCTGCAAGCAGAAGGGGCGAAAATCGAGGAGGAGACGGAGGTAACCACTTTCATACTGCCTTCACCGCAAGAGTTTTAGAAACGGTGCTAGAGCTCAACTTCCTCATCGTTTTGTGGTAGACGCATGACAGATCTGAGACTGTTTACTGGTGCTGGCAAAGCTGGCTTTAACCATTAGATACTCTGATACTTTGTTATATCCTGACAGCCGTTTGTACGTTTGGTTAAACGGTGTATGTGCTGTTGAGGAGTGCTTGAAGTGTGGCTTGTTGCTCCCTTCTACAGTCTGTAATCGGTTCCAGTTATCATTAATCCTTTGATGAACATCTTAGAACAAGGATATGAATATTTAATTGCTTCCATACAACAGTAAATCCTCATTAACGGATGTTTCACAGACTGTTTCCAGTTCTAACACATATTTCAGTGGTTGAGATGCATACAAAGTCAGTCAGAGTGATGTGCTGTGAAACCGGCTCTGCTTTCCACCATTGCTCACGATGAGCTGCTTTATGTACTATTCAGAATTACCAGTGAACCCAAGTTATAGCCGTTTCATGTAATAACTTTCTCAGGTCTTGATAACAAATAATTATAATAATATATGAATAATAAAATAATAATTAAAATAATAATTATTAACAAATTCCTCAGATATCGGGTTTCGACAGTTCTGGGGGAAAAAATTAAAATTCCAGCGTTTTACGTGGCTTTGTATACGTCTTATTTGAATTATGGAGATATATCAGAAAATAAATTCTGAAAGCTGAACATACCACTGTGCTAACTGACTAAGCTTTCATTCGTGGATAGCAGCCTTCTGGAATGACCTTCACTAGAGTTCAAAGCTTAATACACTGCTATAATAATTGACAGTATAGGCGATGACCTTTTTGAGATGACTGAAGGTGGAAATATTGAATATTGGCTGATACCAAAGCAAAGGTTAATGTGACACTGAACTGACAGCATTAGCTTTTATTCATGAGCAGCAGTTTGTAGCAGAACCTTGTCGGGGGCTGTCCTGAAATGCCTCAGATTTCCAACATCTGTCTTTCTTCCTCAAAACAGAACATGGCTGACTCCTTCCTGAATGGCGACGTGACGCTGGACGCCTTCATTGACGAGTATCAGAGCAAGCGGAAGCTGGCCCACCTGCGCCGAGTGAAGATTGAGAAGCTTCAGGAGATGGTGCAAAAATCCCCTGAGCTTCTCCAGGCTGTGCTCCAGCCGTGCCGTCCTGCGGCAGAACCAACTCCCAAACCTGCCCCGCTCCCGAGAGAGATCAACGGCTCCCCGGCCCCCGTTCCCCAGCCAAGACGGGCCCCGCCGTTGCCACCAATCAAAAGCCCCCCAGCAGCACCTGCACCTACACCCCAGCCTTCTACCACATTCTCCTATCCGGCTACTCCGTACCCTCCTATCCCCCCAAGAGTAGGTCAACCTCCGGCTAATGCTAATTTCGGATACCCCTCACTCTACATGCCCCAGTACACCCCGCCAGTCCCTCAGAGACCAGCGCCAGCACCACGTTTGGCCCCCCAACCAGGCTTCATCATGCAGTGACCTACTTGCTCTACAACATCTGGAAGGAACAATAAAAGCACTGGACAAACACTTCACCCTTTCTGGAGGTTCTCCAGCCCGCACTTAGAACAACATTGAAGTGCTGGAAGACCAGTCCAACAGGGGGCGTCGTACAGTCATTTCTGCAATTAAAAACAGTAGCGTCTGCAGTCGGGACCTTTTTGATTTGATTTGTTTTGATTTATATTCTCCTAAACTTGCACTTTAGACTTTTGTGCTTCTGTCATTGGAGGTGAAAGGAAGATGGCTGGTGACACTCCAGACTTTTGTGCTTCATTTGGGTGTTCCATCGAATCAGCCCCTCATCAACCTCATCTAAAGCCAGGCTGAGAGGGTTTTTACCAGTAAGGCACTCCGATGGGTTCAAATCACGAATCTGACAGTCTTTGGTACAACCTGATTCGATGGCTTCCTTTTCTTCACTTTACACCGTTTGGTCGAATCGCCAAATAATCAGAAAGTATCTGTTAGTCTGCCCTCGTATTGTCATACATTTCATCTTTGAAAAAGCTGCTTCGTCACCGATGGTGATGGTGGTGATGAAGAGGAACCCTATGCAAACAGAGGCCGAGCTGTGCTGCACGAATAAGAACATTCAAGCTCGTATGCACAGACCTGCAGCCAAAGACATTTTTCATGGACAGAGAAGTCAAAGTGCTTGGATAGATTAGTTGAAGATGTGGACGGAAACTTCTAGCTGGGTTTGCATTGGGATACGTGGGGTACTAGCAAGTGTGGCAAAAGTGATGGTGACTCTCATTTGACAGCTGTAGTTGCTGTTTAAGCTTAATCTGGGAACTCTGGAAAAGCAGGCCTATCCTGGCTAATCATGACCAATGGCGTCTTCCAGCTCGGGTTGAAATGTTAATGCGGTAATCTGCCAGTTCTCTGCATGATTTCTGCATCACTGAAAGGGTGAAGTTGTTCATTGCTGCTTGGGGTGAAATGGCTCATTGCAGTAAAACACACTGACTCTGATTTCTTTCCAGCAGTGGTGGTGATGGAAGCCAGAGGCTGCCTTGCTTACGATGCTAATATGGCCATTTTAATCGCTATCCATAATCTGCGTTTTTATAGGTTATGCTGAAGATGGTGAGACAGTGGTGTATCCAAAAACCGAATCCTGGGTGGCTGTTCAGTTCGATCTATTCTTAAACAGTGACTTAACATATACAGAGTGAATTCATGTAATAGCTTTTACACAGAGACGTCTGGTTCCCATCACCTCCTCTAGCTTGGCAGTGATGCATTTCACATCAAGCTGCTCTGAATGAATGGAGCAAGTGTCTAAAATCCATGGGATTCCCTTTTAAGGGTCGCTTTGATTGGAAGGGGAAGCTAGCTAGTCATGATCTGGCTAACTATTGCCTAAGCTTAACCAGGCTTTCCATTTAGCCTGTGTTGAAGGACACAAGGCTGAGAGAAAAGGCTCACAGTGAATGATTGCTTTTGGCGGACAGAACGGATAGCGATGCATGAGAGAGCATTCGAGTCCATCTCTCTGTGACTCGGGTGGTGGTCTTTTTAATATTGTGACTAACACTTGAGGAGCGAGAGGCAGGGCATGTTCTTAATCGAGCGTTAAAGTGTAGGTGGATGGCGAACGTTGCTTTTGGTACAAAGAGGGTTCACTAGGCTAATGTAAGTGAATTAATGTTTTTAGGAATATTAATATTGTCAAGTTGAAAGCTTTCTTTT
>JAMWET010002654.1:105000-135000 GCA_024036415.1 Prochilodus magdalenae
TGTGAGTGGATCAGACACAGCAGTGCTGCTGGGCAATTGTCCACCAGCCAACAGTGTCCTGTGGGCAGTGTCCAGTGGGTAGCGCCCTGTGACCCACTGACCAACACTGCACTGTGCAGCAGCACCTACAAGGTGGACCAGCAAGGTAGGAGTGTCTAATAGAGTGGACAGTGAGTGGACACAGTGTCTGATCCACCCACACCAGCACCACGTCAGTGTCACTGCAGTGCTAAGAATGATCTACCACCCACATGTGGTCCTGTGGGGGTCCTGACATTGAAGAACAGGGTAGGACTACAGTCTGTGCACTAAACCTGACTCTCAAGGGTTCATTAATACTGGTCTGTTAAACAGTAGCTACAGTGTATCTCTCTCTCTCTCTCTCTCTTTCTCTCTCTCTCTCTCCCTCTCCCTCTCCCTCTCCTCCTCCTCCGGAGTGAATGACTGCGCGCTGGAAAAGAGAGAAAAAAAAATAAAACATCTCGAGCGTGTGGAGCGCACATGTGAAGCGCGTGCTACGTCATCGTTGCGTCATGACGCAGGGAGCTGCGCCTCCGCCATGTAGGGAATCTTGTAAGTGGCCCCGGCCGCGTCCCAATCCGCGCACTAGCGCCCTAACTAGAAGGTTGGTCTACTGCGCAGATTTCTGGGCGCTCAGAAGCTTTATTAGACTGGGCCAGGGGAGCGTAGGCAGCTACTCCGAGGTGGCTGTATGTAAACGGGTCAAACTGCCCGACTGAATAAAGAGGAGGAGTGAACTCCTGGGTTTTGGGTCCTGCCACTGCTACACACTAAACCTGCTCCTGGCTGTTTTTGGGATTGCTCCTGGATGTTTTGGGTGACACCTGATAGACCTCAGTGTCCCAGTATCCCAAACCACAGAGAACACTCTTGTCTGGGGACTTAAAGGAGCAATGTGTATTCTTTCTCTTTACTCTTTTCTGAAATGATGCACCCCCACGGAGTGTGAAGGACCATAAACAAATTTGGGACGGTGTGTCAAAGTCTTATGTCATATGGTGATGACAGCTACTAAAGTTAGCATGCTAAGCAGCTAGCACCGACCTGTCCTTTGTACCAGTAGTACTTAACACCTCCAAGACCGGTTAGATCGTTGTAAAGGGCAAAGAAGTCAACCAATACTCCGATCTCTGGAGGAACTGCACATGTTCTGGTGAAAGTAAAGTTCCTTGGAGTCCCCCTAACCAATTTGGAGTATGAAATGAACAGGTTGTGCCTAATGAGGGCGCAACAGAACTGTACTCCTTTAAACACAGCTACCCCATACTTTTGTTTGTCTTCAATATTATGCAAAATGCTTCTGTTTGTCTTCAATAATCCCATTCAATAATCCCACTGGAGCACAGACAGCAATATTAGCAATATTTACCCTCTCAAAATAACAATTTATCTCAAAATAATGACTTATCATCTGAAAATAACAACTTAACATCTCAAAATAATGACTTGCAGTCTCTGTTAAAATAGCGCAACTTACATCATCAAAAAAACAAATAGACTGAGAAACAGTTTTTATTAGAGCTGTGGTCTCAAAATAATGATTTACCTCACTCAAAATAACTGATTACTACCTCTGTGATACATCTGTCATACTCAAAATAACAACTTATCATCTCAACTTAATAATGACTATAGTAATCTGAACAACAACCTCCATACACTGTTATACTGCATATTCTGCATATTTTGCACATCCATGCACAGTCACTTTATCATCTTTATTTATAATTTATATTGTACTACAGTTAAATGTCTTTCTCTGCTTGCACTACTTATATGTAATTTTCTCATGGGGTAAATACAACTAAATATCTTACCTGTATAATTTCTGCTCTTTCTATTGTTATTGTTGTTTTTCTCTTGGAGAGTGTCGCACTAAATTTCGTTGTACGCAAGTATAATGACAATAAAGATTCTATTCTATTCTATTCTATTCTATTCTATTCACTGCCAGGTCCTACCACTGCTACACAAACCAGCACGGGCTGTGTTTAGGATCGTTTGGATGGGCTGGGTGACACGTGTAGACCTCATCCCAGTATCCCAAACAGAGAACACTAGTGTCGGGCCACTTAAAGGAGCAATGTGTATTCTTTCCAGTTTCAAATTTCCTGAAGTACACTGAAATGATCAGCAGAGTGTGAAGGAATAACAGTTTGGCGGTGCGTCAAAGTCGTCTATGTTTAAGAGACAGCTACTAAAGTGATATGTTGTCCCCTAGTGTTTGGAGTATGAAATTAACAGGCTGTGCCAATTTACAAACTGCTCCTTTAACAGTTCATACTTTTGTTTGTCTTCAATAATCCCATTCAATAATCCCATTGGAGCGCAGACAGCAGGATTAGCAATATTTATCCTCTCAAAACAACAATTTATCTCAAAATAATGACTTATCATCTCAAAATAACAATTTATAATCTCAAAATAACAACTTAACATCTCAAAATAATGACTTATCATCTCAAAATAATGACTTACAGTCTCAAAATAACAATTTATAATCTCAAAATAACAACTTAACATCTCAAAATAATGACATATCATCTCAAAATAATGACTTACAGTCTCAAAATAACAATTTATAATCTCAAAATAACAACTTATCATCTCAAAATAATGACTTACAGTCTCAGAATAATGACTTACAGTCTCAAAATAATGACTTATCATCTCAAAATAATGACTTATTATCTCAAAATAATGACTTATCATCTCAAAATAATGACTTATCATCTCAAAATAATGACTTATTATCTCAAAATAATGACTTATCATCTCAAAATGACTTACAGTCTCAAAAAATGACTTATCTTCTCAAAATAACAATTTAGTATCTGAAGATAGTGACTTGTGATCTTGAAATAATGACTTAATGTCTTATAATAAAGATTTATCATCTCTAATAATGGATTGGTATCTCAAAATAATGACTATCCTATTATATTTTATATGACAGATTTGATACTAATGAATTAGCTTAATAATACTAATTGATTGAATAATGATATACTATCTCCAAATAATGAGTTAGTGACGTATCATTCCAAAATAATGACTTCAATGACCTCACGAGAAAGCATCCATGGTCAGCAGAACACTCAGTACGGGTAAAAGTGGTCGAGCAGGAACTCGCCCCTCACAGCGAGCAGCCTAGTTAGGGCGCCCGGGCTGGTATTGGGACGCGGCCTCTGAGATTAGCGTTTAATCTGAGACAGACAGCGAGCTGGGAGGGACGGAGTGAGTGGAAGCCATATGGTTCCAGATCAGAGAAATCTCTCAGACGGACGCAGGACACGGCTAGCTATGTCCGAGAAAAGCCAGCCGGAGACAAGAAAAGGGTGACTGGCTGGGCTGCGGCGGAGAGTGAGCGGCTGGGCTGCCGGTGAGAGTCTGTCGGAGGGGCTGAGAGGAGAAGTGGGAAATCGGATTAGCCGCCGTCGCTCGGAAAGGGCTAATCATCTGCTCCGCACTGTCTGTCCAGAGAAAGCCGGGGGAGGACGAAGACGCGGCTTCCCGACAGTCTAACAGGTCCGTGTCCGCCGGGAGAGAGCGGGGGGCTGTCTGTCAGTCAGTCCTGTCCCCGTGTCCTCCTCTCTTTACCCCCCCTCAGTGCCGACCAGCTAACGGACCCGAGGAGGAGCGGGCTGCGCTAGCCTCAGTTAGTTGTTGTTGTTGTTGTTTGCTAGCAGCTAATCAGGTTTAGCTGTCACTAAGATGCTCCCTCTGCTGAATTCGGGACTTTGTCTCCTTCTGGACTGAAGCCGCTCTGTCTCCTCGTTTCGGAGAGCAGGACTGACACTTTCAGTGGCTTTCACACCCCCACAGCAGAGGAGCGGCCAACGGCTCGGAGGGACCCGCGACCAGCCGCCACCCCGGACCGTACCACCAGCAGCGCGGAGAAGAGTGAACAGCCCTCCGGGCTCACACAGCGAGGATGTCGGCCAGAGAACCCAAAGAGAAACAGTCCACCACCGAGCGGATCGTCAAAAGTAAGTTTCATTTGGGGTGGGATCCCGGGGGTCTTCAATGAGGACCACTCAGAGGGCTCACACCTCTGGGAGCGCAGACATGAGACCCCTGCATTGGCTAGAGCAGAGGTCATGGGCTCTGAATCCAGACTCCGGTCAGAGTTGAAACCAGGGCTGACAACAGGAGCTCTTCAGGGGTCTGAGTTTAAAGACCCCTTGCCTGGTGGATCTGTCCACCTTAAATCCAGATTCCCGTCCTGGAGTATGTACCTGCTAATGGTTAACAGAAGTCCAGGACCAGGAACTAAAGTTCTTATAAAGTCTGGATTTAAGACCCCTGGCCCATACCCAGGACCCCTTGAAGACTCCTTGTTGTGCGGTTTAGGGGTCTGTCCACCTTAAATCCCGATTCCCGTCCTGGAGTATGTAACTATGAATAGATGAAACAAAATCCGGAAACTGGAGTTCCTCAGCGTCTGGATTTAAAGACCCCTGGCCTACACTGAGGACCCCATGAAGAGTCCCTGTTGAGTGGTTTAGGGATCAGTCCACCTTAAATACAGTTTCCCATCCTTATAGTTAGTAGGGTCTACTGGTCATTACAAAATCCAGAACCGGGAGTTGAGTCAGGGTCCTGATTGGAGGACCCCTTTGGTTAAGTGCTCTGCCTGATCCGAAAACGTCCTGTTGGCAGACTGTGCTGTGTTTACACCTCTGACCACTAGAGAGCAGTGTTGTAGTCCGTCTTCAATCAATCAGCGCTTCAACTCCAGCACTAACAAGTAGCCTAAAGGCGCGCTGCTAACGTTAGCATTAGCAGATCTGGGTGTGCATGTCCGTGTTTGTTCACGGTCTTCCTAAAATTAGACTTTAGGAATGTTCCTATAGTCCCATGATGATCAGCTGGTCGGACTTCCCCACCTGGAATTCCACCCCCTTAAGCTCCCTCATGGAAAGCTGGTGCGTGGAATCGGTCTCCGCAGCAGATGCACCTCCCACACACAGGCGGAGAGCCTGATACCTTTGAGAGTGGCGCTCTGATTGGCTGTCCACACTTCCCCAGATCTCTGTGCACTGATCCCACATGGAGGAACAGTGGCCTCGGGAGCCACAGACGCTCCAGCCGTCCGGTACCTCTGTGTTTCCTGAGGGGCTGTTTATGTCGTGGCTCTGTTTCCTTCTATACCTCATGCCCAGTAGCTGGCTTGTGATTGGCTGTTTGGCATGTCCGTCCTTTCTCTGCAGTAGCTTTTGGTCACGTTAAGTGATAAAGGTAGAGTTGCAGCCTTTCAGAAATGAAAATAAAGGACGGGGTCATGTGTGAGTCATGTATTCGAAATCTAACATTTTGAGGGGGGGTTCGATTGTTTTCCGGAGAGTGTGATCAGTCCTGTGTGACGCATGTTTAGCGGACATTTATGGTAATACGGAACAAAGCGTGTCCTGTATTTGAGCTGAGTCCGGGGGCGGTGTGGTGGGGCTGTTGTGGGGTGGAGAGAGATTGTGATCATTCATGTGTGTGTGTGACAGACACAAATACGGAACAAATTTACAGACATTTACGGAAATACGGAACAAATTTACGGACATTTACGGAAATTCGGAACAAATTTACGGACATTTGCGGAAATACGGAACAAATTTACGGACATTTGCGGAAATACGGAACAAATTTACGGACATTTACGGAAATACAGAACAAATTTACTGGCATTTGCGGAAATACTAAACCAATTTACAGACATTTACGGAAAAACGGAACAAATTTACGGACATTTACGGAAATTCGGAACAAATTTACGGACATTTGCGGAAATACGGAACAAATTTACGGACATTTGAGGAAATTCGGAACAAATTTGCAGAAATACGGAACAAATTAACGGAAATACGGAACAAATTTACGGAAATACAGGACAAATTTACGGATGTTTACAGAAAATACGGAACAAATTTACGGACATTTACAGAAATATGAAACAAATTTACGGACATTTCCGAAAATACGGAACAAATTTGCGGAAATACGGAACAAATTTACGGAAATACGGAACAAATTTACGGACATTTTCAGAAAATACGGAACAAATTTACGGACATTTACGGAAATACGAAACAAATTTACGGACATTTACGAAAATACGGAACAAATTTACGGACATTTACGGCAATACGGAACAAATTTACGGACATTTACAGAAATACGGAACAAATTTACAGACATTTACAGAAATACGGAACAAATTTACGGACATTTACAGAAATACGGAACAAATTTACAGACATTTACAGAAATACGGAACAAATTTACGGACATTTACGGAAATATGGAACAATTTTACGGAAATACGAAACAAATTTACGGAACAAATCGTATTTAATTGCCAAATAAATGACGATTCTGTATTGTACGGGACGGGTGGCAACCCTAGATAAGGGTACGGAGCCCCCTTAGAGAGTTTGCCGATTCAAGCCTACGTGGCTGTGAACAGTTAAGAACGCGCTACCTGATGCCTAAGACGTTGTAGTTTTCGATATTTCCGAGAAGCACAGTGGTCCTCCAAAGAGAGCACGTCTTTTCAGATTCACCACCATTACACACAACATTAGCATGTGTTAGCATAGCACATGCAACCGCCCCACCCAGATTCATCCTTCATATAGCCATTGCCAGACGTAGAACATGTGGTGGCGTGCTGCATTCTAAGCTCTGCATCGTGCTTGGTGATGTAAGGCTTGGATGCAGCTGCTCGGACATGGAGCCCATTCCATGAAGCTCCCTACACACTGTTCCTGAGCCGATCTGAAGGCCACATGAAGGTCTATAGCGAGTGACTCTGCAGAAAGTTGGCGACCTCTGCACACTATGCGCCTTAGCATCTGCTGACCCCGCTCTGTCATTATACATGGTCTACCGCTTCATGGCTGAGTTCCTGTCGTTCCCAACCACTTCCACTTTGTTCTCATCCCACTGACAGTCCACTGTGGGATATTTAGTAGTGAGGGAATTTCACGACTGGACTGGTGGCATCCTATCACAGCACCATGCTGGAATTCACTGAGCTCCTGAGAGCGACCCATTCCTTCCCATCCAGACCCCAAATCCCAACTGTGTGATGATGTAGATGCTAATGAGGCTGGGGAATGAATGGCTGGAGTACCGCTGGTTAGCTCAGACCCTGCTCCCGATGAAGCCGGTGGAGCTTTTCCGTCTTCCGGTGTGTTCCAGAACGCCATACGGTTTTAGTTCATCTGCTTGGCCCGTTACATATACACTGTTTTCCTCTTCTCCAAACTCTTCCCTCTTTCCGTCCACGGGTTCAGCGCTACAGCGAGGTCCTGTTTATCGGGTGTCATGCCTTGGCTGTCTGGAGGAAGGCCGTCTATTTCCGAAGCATCCGCTGTGTCACAGCCGAGGCGTGTCATGCTTGCAGAAGTTGGCAGCGGCCTAAAACGTCGTCCCTGGGTTTGTTTGGTCTGGGGCTCCGGTGTGAGTGGCTGTTGACTCAGAATCAGCAGAGCGAAGATGGGGAGTGTTTACCGGATCCGCTACCTCGGGAGCGGTTGTGCTGCTGTACAGGGAACGAGGGAGTCCGACCTCAGCTGCCCTGCCTCAGCCATGTGGAGCTGTCTGATGGAAGGCCTGTGCACCTACTGTGTATAGATGCTCCATATAATTAAGAGGGTTCAGATGGAGGAGTACGCCATGCTGGAGAAACTCGAGGTAGAATTAGAGGTGGGGGTGGTGGTGACCAGTCCCCTTTACAGAAAGCACGTTGTTCCATTATGAGTGCCTTTTAAAGGCGAGGCAGGCTTCCCTTTTCCACACTCACCACTATTTTGCTATTCCTCTGTTTTCATCACCGCTGCCTGGAGGACAAGCGTAGGTAACCGGGCGCTCGGGATAGTAAATACAGCGGCTGTGTTTACATTGTATACATCGTGACCCCTGTTTTGCCAGCACGGTGAAGTTGGTAAGTTTCTCAACACTGAGCCGCCTCCCACCAAACCGCCCTCTGTTTACATCTCAACAACCGTATGTGAGAAGAATCAGCTCTTCCCCTTTAAGTCTTTGCGGCAGCAGGTGCCTCGGCATACCTGGAACGTAAGCCGGCATGGCACCTGAGGGCCCCGTGACCGGCCGTTCTCTTTGTTGGGCACCAGGTCTGACATTTTGAGTCGGATTTCCAGAAAACCCTGACCCACCACCACCACCACTTCAGTTGAGGACGTTTGGGGCCGGGGCCAGGCACAGACCCTTAAGGTCCAGTTTCAAAGAGGCACCAGGAGTCCGGTTGTGTACCTGGAGGCCGGGGACGATGTATCCCTGAGGGCACCATGGCAGAGGCCGTTAGGCGTCTTCTCGTTCAGAGGGTCGTCTTCTGGAGTGGTGTTTAATCGGCATACGCCATGCAGAGCTTTCTACGAGCGCAGTGCGGCTAGAGCGAAGGGCCCGGTTCCCTCTCTCCGCCCGTAGTGGTCCCATGCGGCGGATACCAGCTCTGATTCGCCAGGACACTCAGACCTCATTAATGCTGGCAGGCTGCGATGCAGAACGGCTGGGATACAGCCGGTACCCCAGGAGACGCGTTCTCCAGGCTCCTCTGACTTTCTGGACGGTTTCACCGGCCCCCCTCCCTCCGCAGCCCCCGTTCATCTGCTAGCAGTGTCTTTATTTATTTATTTATTTATTTATTTATTTATTTATTTATTTATTTATGTTTTGGAGAACCAGGCTGGAGTCATTAGATGTGCCAGCGAGACAGAGAGAGGTAAGGAAGGGGCGAATTGGGAGGCCAATCACGTCCCGCTCGGGTTCCTGATTTGGAAGAGCCGGGGATGAAAGTAGGCGAGGGGGAAAGAAGCACAGAACGGTGGGTACCGCGCAACGGGAGAGACAGGCGCGGACTTATTTAGGAGTGGGAGGAATTTACTGCGGATGCTGCCCCCTGTGCCAGGAATCCCCAGCCTGGCAACGCTCAGTTTCGGCTCAGATGTTGCATTCTTGGATCTTAACGTTGAGAGATTCCCAAAAAGCGTTCGTGATGTTCTGGGTGGGTCATTCGGGTTTCTTAGCTGCCTATCGCATGAGCGGTCACATGATACCTGAGACTTTGTTTTATGAGAGGTTGGAGATAAGCCTTTGGCCCGGGAAGTGTTTTCATGGTGGAGAGGTACACGGACAGGAGAGCAAGGCAGGCTGGGCTCATTTCTGAATTTCACAGGATATGCGGAATATTGCCGATTACCCCGGCTCCTGTTTAACATCCGGTCGGTTCCTCGAGGGCTGTAATGGTTGGGTGTTTGGGAAAGTTGTGACGTCTCGTTACAGTGGTTGGTTAATTAGTAATCTGTTGTCCGGTTATATAATGGATTGTAGCCCCATTAACGTAACGAGACACCTTCGGCTTCCAGCTCGTTTCTTGGCCCTGGTATTTGGCGCTCCAGTCTTTACTGGTCTGGGAACATCTTTCCAATTGCGTCCGGTTTGATCACCGCCCTCCGATTGCGAACAGCCTCTCGGTTAAGGCAGGAGGGCCCCCCGAATGAGGTTCCAGTCGTCCAGCCACAAGCATATGGGCTCATTACAGCCAACAGTTAAATGTAATGACCTTAAATGACCCTGGTTTCGGTTTCAGACCGGAGGTAGACGACAGGATCTGTATAGAGTCCATGGAAACACCACTGCTCTCACTGCCTAACTACCTGGCTTGGTTTTTCCAACAATGGGGTTCCTGACCTGGATGTTCTCCTGCAGTGTGCCAGTCAGATAGCGTGCCACCTCGTCTAAAAAGCATTACCAGCTCCTGACAGCGGCGGGAAAGGCTGCAAGGCTGTTGGCCTGGCTCTCCGTCTCCTCTCTTGTGAAACCCGGGGTCGGGGATCTTGTTTTCAGTGGTGCGAGTCCCTTAAATAAACAGTCTCTGGACCTGGAATCCCTGGCTAATAGAGGCTTTGCCTAATCTCTTCTTAGAGCTCGTACCCAGCTTACCGTCCCTTTTCCCAGCCTGCCTCGTGGACCCAGGAGTACTTACCGTTTATTTTTACCGTCACAGTTATCGGAGCACGGCCGCCTGTCCTCGTCGCAGGGCAACAAAGTTGAGGAGGTGTATCATAGATGACCCCCTTCTTATCTCAGACAGTCTCCAGCTCCCTCGCGAATGGACTAGGCATGTGTGTGCCACCCTGTTGGCTTGCCTATGTAAGACGAAAGTAGATCTCCACGTATTGAGTTCATGAGGGTCGTCCTCAGGCACCCGTGCCCTCAGACTTCTACTGGGATAACTTTGGGGGGAATCACGACTTAGCAAGCGGACGGATCTGGCTTCCGGTTCTAGGATTAGCGCTGTTGCAACTCTGGGTTGGATATCGATTCCCCAATTTCAAGTTCATCAATGCCGGGTGTCCGCTAGCTTTCCAACTTGCCTCGTTACCATCCCGTTTGGACTTCTGTGCACACAATAGGAAGAGTTAGAACGCAGATTTTCACGTTGGCAAAGGATGCTGGGAAGCCTGCAAGTGAAACACAAACAAACTCCAGGACATTGGCTCTCGGAGAGAGAGTTAAATGGGCGAGCCTGTCCAGGACAATGGTGCCAGTTTGTTGATTTTGCCAGTCTGTTGAATTGACCGACTCTTTCCTTCGCCGTGGACCACATGTTTAGCATACTGAGCTCCATGGTGTATCCTGAGAAGGTCATAGGCACTGGCAGTATTCCCAAACGTAATGCCCTTTCCCTGCCCAAACGGCATGAAGCACTATCCACTGCTTCCACATTGGGATTGAAACCAGTATGTTGCCAGACGGTCATTATTCCAAGTTATTCCGGAATATGATGAGCTAATCCAGATGGGAATTATATGGTGACTATGTCACCTGTAGGCAAAACGGAAACTATAAGGGAAGGATCTGGAGTCGTGCGGTAACACCTAATCGCCTTCCGAACCTCCCGAATTTCCCACAGTTCAGGAAATCAGAAATGCCTGAGTTATCTATGGCATTACATCCCATTTATTATCCACATGGGTTCACACTGAATGTAACCAGTGGTCCCCCGGGTGTAGACGCACCCGCAGTGTGGTTGGTTATACTGTTTGGAAAGAGCCCGGAAGGTTGTTTCTCTTTGGGCTGTGGGATATTTGCCAAGACACATTCGCCGTGCTGATTTAAGTTGACTTTTCCCTTTCTGGGTTTGATCCTCTCCCAAACAGCCTTAATGTCAGATAACCGAATCTAGTCATAAGCTGTTGGGAAACGCGCGTTGTTTCCATAGTTAGTCACAGAAAGAATGCTTCATAAGAACAGCTGTGCAGAGTTATGGCTTGGGCTGAACCGGGGACCAAAAATATCCCATCATAAAACACTGAATTTGGCCGATTAGTTAGCCGACGGTGGCTTGTTAGGGATGCCTTTCAGGTTCCGGGGCCGATTGCTTTTTGAGGTCACGTACTCGCCGAGGCTGACCTGAGCACACGCCCTTGGATCCAGCTTCTGCAACCAAATTTAGACTTTGGCCACTGAAGACTTAATAGGCAGGATTCACAGGGGAAAGATCTGGCAGTCGCCATTCTTTGGAATGCTGGGAATTCGTAGGGCGCCATTTACAAACACAAGTCTGCTGCTTTTGGGAAGTTCCCATCTAATATTTTAGGTTGAGCTGGCTGGCTCTGCTTCTGATCATCTGCTACCACGAAAAGCCTAATGGAACCCACCTGACGGTGCTCCTCAGATGTTCCTGGGGGCTTGTGGTTGTTTAGGTTTGGTAGTTGAGACTGAGGTTCTGAAGGAAGTTCTTCAGTATTGTCTTTGACACAATACAAGAGGTTTGGGCATCTGTCGGCTTCTATTCGCACACATGTCCTCCAGTAATTGATCAAGCTGGCCTGAAAGCAGGTTGCTGCAGGGGTCTTCCCTCCATAAACCACCGTGGTGGGACAGGCCTATGTGTTGGTGGCACGGCAGTGCAGGGGGGCGAGCCAGCTAACCCGCTAACCATAAACAACCACAACACCGTTATACCAGATCGTTACGGCGCGTATAGTCCTCCTGCACACTTCCTGTACATCTGCACCAGTGGTGTAGTTTTTGGCGATGTGGCAAAGTAGGCTGTGTAGCTGTGGTTAGCCACGGAGCCAGCATGGCAGCTGTCAAGTTAGCTGATCTCAGCCACAGTGGCTTTGGAAAGATCTGTAGTGTGTAACCAAGGCCACACTCCCAGGATTCTGCCGGTGGCGCTCTGATTGGCTGTTCTCACTTCCATGTTCGGTAAGCTCATCTTAGCGAACTGGGGACTTAGTCACAGACGGCCTTCGTATACTTCTCTGTTTCCTGAGGGGCTGTTTATGTCACAGCTCATTGGTAGACGGTGCCAGCATCGGCAAAGGTGTCGAGCCAGACTGTCATGGACTCAGCGGGTCATCTTCAGTGACGAGTCCCTCTTTTGTCTCGGTGGAGACGACCAACGAGTCAGTGTGTGGAGGCACCGTGGTCAGCACCAAGATGAACAGTTGGTTGTCACCCATCACACGTCCAGAAGGCCTGGTGTAGCTCCGCCTCCACCCCTACCGCACCATC
The DNA here is from genome assembly GCA_024036415.1 of Prochilodus magdalenae. Taxonomy (NCBI): domain Eukaryota; kingdom Metazoa; phylum Chordata; class Actinopteri; order Characiformes; family Prochilodontidae; genus Prochilodus; species Prochilodus magdalenae. The sequence goes on from JAMWET010002654.1 coordinate 117,565, forward strand.
TGCAGGAACTGTGTGAGGATATTCAAGCTGCATGGGATGGATTATCACAGGACACCATTAGGAACCTCTACAGCTCCATACCGAGACGTCTGGCATGTTGGGTTAGCAAACATGGCCGCCCATCACCATACTGAGAGACAGACTTCTGTATGTGTAGCTCAGTAAATATTGATCATATCAGTCTAAATGTGTCATCAGTTATTGATCCCGGTAACCTTAACCTACGGCAATCCCGCACCTCCTTCTGGGTGCAGCTGTTCTTTTGATGACGAGGCCTGTGAAGTTAAAATAATCCAGAGTGTGATATTCCATTGAAATCAGTGGAGTGGAATTTTACTGGCTTGGAATGAGTGCAAGTCAGTATCCATGAGGTTGGGAAATCTCTGCTCCATCGGTTCAGTCCGCCTCGGCGTTTAACACGGAGCCGGTTTGAGGCGCAGGTCCTGCCCCCTCCACGCAGACACACGGCTCATTGATTGTATGATTCAGTAGATTGATTTGGCTCGCCGTAGGTGGGTACGGTTGAAGAGACAGACAGCTCAGACTTGTTTCATGCTCTGCGGCGATTGCCTCGACATTCCGATCACGCTCGAGACAGCTGACGGATCGAGGGGAGAGCTGTCAAGCGGCCGGGCCCCGCGCGTCTCCCGCCGTCACGACGCCGCTCCCTCCGCAGGCGCGAGCTACTGCAGCAAATCTTTGAAAACAAGCTCACGGCCCTCTGGGACTCGTTTTCAAAAGCTGCCGGCGATTGAAACGTCCAGGGCGTGTGCTTATCGGAGTGTAGGAGTTACGGCACCTGAATGTTGAAGCCTGTTTACTGCTCTCCGCCATTATTCCATCAGCCAAGCGTTGGGCGTCTGGGGACGGAGAGGGTGCCCCATTTTTATAGGTGTCTTCGTCCAGGAAAGGCAAGCGTGGGATAATCAGCCGAGACTTGTTTGGTGTCTTCTGTAGTTAGGCCCTGGAGCTTCGAGGCTGATGTGGTGCCACCGGGGAGCGCTGTGTAGACTGTGTGCCTGAATCATCCCACCCTCACCTCAAACCAAGTAGATTGGAACGTGGTCTGCAATAGACTTGCTTTTGGATTCTGGTTCTAGATATCCACAGACATGGATAGATGTTAAAGGTGGTTTTAGCCATGCGGTGTTCATTCCTATGCCATTGTATGCCCCATCTTGTTGCCCACCCGACCGAAACAACTGACCCCTGTAATTGAAACGTACCTAACAGTATACCTCCACCAGCACCAGCTGTGATTGGATTTGACATGGACTGGAGAAGTTTCTGGCACATCAGTGGCCTACACTCTTACCTCAAAGAATTGCACAGTTGGGCCAAATTTGGTGGATGCCTTCCCACAATTCCGAGGGGAATGCCCTGTAGACTGGGATTTTAGCCACCGCTGGTAGACCCGTATGACCGTACGCTTCCATACACCTGCAGATTCAGCTACTTCCTTCACACTATGGTCTTTGGCCACGCCCACATGCTCAGGCACTCCTTTTAGCCAATCATTGCCATCTGCTCTGGAGTCATTTTCCGCATATAGAATAAGACATTCCCTGCCCTGTAGTTTCTCTTCCCAGTCTATGGATCCCATCACTCACACCCCGCAGGTATTTGTAGCCCTGTTTACCTCGTACAGCAGCGCCATCTGCAGGAGCCTGGGCTTACTAACTGTACGAACTGTTACTGAACTGTACCGATATTTAGTAGGGATGCACCGATCCGGTTTTTCCAGTTCCGATACCAGCACCGATACATAAACTTGGCATATCTGACGATACCCGATATCGATCCGATACCATGTTTGAATGAATAACCCGTATACTTCACCGTGTTGGAGCGACGTCAGGCATCAGGATTGACAAACAACACTCTGCTAAGCTTACTCATACAGCTTCCTCTCGCTCCGTGTTGTTGTTCCTGTTCGTAAGCCACGTCTACTGTAAGGGCTCACTTCCTGCAGATCCATCTCCGGCCACTCGGGGTTCATTGCGAGGTTCCTTTTCGTTTGAGGAAATGGTTTTGTTTTGCTCCATTCAGCACGCCAGTTTTTCCTCCCGACAGATTTGGCTTTGTAAGCTTTTCCTCTGCGCGTTGAGTCCACTCTGCTGGGGAACTGTTGGCTCATCTGTTCATCTACAAGAACCCTGGAAATGCAGTATTGACTGCATAGCACACATCACAAATGAGTTAAAGTGGGGATCGGCCCCATGCATTGGCCCAATTGCCTGACACTTAGCCAACTAACACCAGAGCCAGTATCCAATCCTAATATTGAGCCATGTAATTGCTTACCTGGCAGGGGCAAGCAGACAGTTGACCTAGCACTTTTAACCCAGGGGTCACCGATCTTATCCACAAAGAGCTGGCACAGGTTTTTCTCAATCCAGCAGATTGCACTTGCTTAGTTAGATGGTCTCAAGTCTCTGGTCAGGTTTAAACGGCTGGTTGGTTCCTTCATTGGTTCGTTGGTTCTGTCGATCTGCTGCCACAGCGGCCCCTGATGGGTAAGATTGGTGCCCCCTGCTCTAACTGTAAGGGGCATTTCTCAGCTGAGGGGGGGCTAGACAAATGGATCCGTGTTTCCATGTTCAGTGTGCTCCGACCCTGCACTTTGGTGCCCAGGCTAACCCTGTGTTCATACAGGCACTGATGGTTTTGTCTTGTCGCCCAAATTGCTGGCCGCTTATTACCTGGGGGTCTTTCTGGGTGGTCAGTGTTTAGGGAAAATGCCGCTCGGTCGTTGGAGTTGTCGTCTCTTTGTCGTCTGCTTATCGGAACACATGTCTAGGAACCACGCACGGTTCTGTTGCTAGAAGTCGCCACCTCTAATAGAAAGTCAATGAGTTCCGGCTGGTTTGTAACATTGCACAATGGACTGTTGTCTAGTTTTCAGAGTTAGTGTCTAGACTGTAGGAGTATTACTGAGTAACGATTATCGGGAGTGGCCCCAAACGTTTGAGCGGGAGTGTACATGAAGCTAAGATGAAGCTAGTTTGACCTGGAGTTGCATAACACGAAGCCTTCCTCCACATACCTGAAACTCAGCCGCAACAATGGCAAACTGTATGGAGCCAATCGGTATCTAGATAGCGTCTGATATGATCATATCAAGTGGCATACTTTCAAACGATTGATTTATACCGGGTCAAAGGACAAGAAACTGATGTTTCTCTGCGACGACATGAAGACGGGCGTCCCCTGATGCCCTGCTAATTTTACCCAGCTCAGATTCCTTTGTGATCCAGAGGCTAAAAAGTATTATTGGTAAAGTGACAGAGGTGCTGTCCCTGCAGGACAGGAGGGCCGAGACTTTAAGTAGACCACAACCGCAACGACGTCTACGTTTATCAAAGGCTTGGCACGCATGGAGCAGATTAGATAGTACAGAGCCATAGAGGAGTAGATAAAACACGGAGACTGATATGTGGTTATGGAAATTAATGACAGCTGGGAAATGAGTGCTACAGAAATGCCTCACAGATGACCTGGCAGCAGCGACGCGCTTTGTTACAGGTGGGCGATGCAGCACAAATAGGGTATCATGATAGTTAGGAACCCAGAAGTGCCACAACTAATGCCAGTAGTAAGTATAAATGGTAGTTTTCATGATTTCATACACTGTGCTGCACTGAATCCAAATGATCCTATTGTGCATCCTATTAAATATGATTATTCTGTTGGGCATCCTATAAGAATCATATATTGAGCAGCCTATTAGGTATTGAGTATCATATTGAGCATCCTATTAGGTACTGAGTGTCCTATTGAGCATCCTATTAGGTACCGAGTATCCTATTGGGCATCCTATTAAGGATTGAGTATCATATTGAGCGTCCTATTAGGTACTGACTATCCTATGGGGCATCCTATTAAGGATTGAGTATCATATTGAGCATCCTGTTAGGTACTGACTATCCTATAGGGCATCATATTAAGGATTGAGTATCATATTGAGCATCCTATTAGGTACTGAGTGTCCTATTGAGCATCCTATTAGGTACCGAGTATCCTACTGGACATCATATTAAGGACTTAGTATCATATTGAGCGTCCTATTAGGTACTGAGCATCCTATTGGACATCATATTAAGGACTTAGTATCATATTGAGCGTCCTATTAGGTACTGACTATCCTATGGGGCATCATATTAAGGATTGAGTATCATATTGAGCATCCTATTAGGTACTGACTATCCTATTGGGCATCCTGTTAAGGATTGAGTATCATATTGAGCATCCTATTAGGTACCGAGTATCCTATGGGGCATCATATTAGGGATCATATTGAGCATCCTATTAGGTACTGGCTATCCTATAGAGCATCATATTAAGGTTGGGGTATCATATTTAGCGTCCTATTAGGTACTGACTATCCTATGGGGCATCCTATTAAGGTTTGAGTATCATATTTAGCGTCCCATTAGGTACTGAGTATCCTATTGGACATCCTATTAAGGATTGAGTATCAAATTGAACATCCTATTAGGTACTGACTATCCTAAGGGGCATCCTATTAGGGATCATATTGAGCATCCTATTAGGTACTGACTATCCTATAGGGCATCCTATTAAGGGTTGAGTATCATATTGAGCATCCTATTAGGTACTGAGTATCCTATTGCACATCATATTAAGGATTGAGTATCATATTGAGCATCCTATTAGGTACTGACTATCCTATGGGGCATCCTATTAGGGATCATATTGAGCATCCTATTAGGTACTGACTATCCTATGGGGCATCCTATTAAGGATTGAGTATCATATTGAGCGTCCTATTAGGTACTGACTATCCTATAGGGCATCCTATTAAGGATTGAGTATCAAATTGGGCATCATAATGGGCATCCTATTACCATATAGTGACAGTTTATCCCAGTAAAGATGGATATCGCCGTGCTGCCCACCCCACGCTTTAACGTGTGTTGTGTAATCCTTGTTGGCACCGAATATTTGGAATGCCAGTGTTACCATGTTAAATCAGCTTCAGTTTTAAAATTACAGACGTGAGGAAAGAACGAAGTAGAATTCGAGAACCATTTGCCAATTGTGCTGGTGCCCAGAGGAACCTGCCGCCCGCATCTAGCCCACTTTTAACCCTACTGTAACGCACCTCTCAGTAGGAGTCTGACTGGCTCAAGCCGATTTGCTGAGCTGGAGGTAGAGCGCTGTGCCATAAGCATGCAAATAGGGTCGGGGTGGAAGTGGCAGCCTCTGCGGCCTTCGTGACGGAGGTACTGAGAGCGCTAGCGTGCCAGCAGCTTTCGTGGGGAGACCTTGACTTTTCACACAGCTTCCTGTTTCATGCCAGTCGTGAGCCTTGCTCCTGGCAGAGTCCCGCCTAGCGTCACGCAGTGCAGCGGACTTCTCATGGAGGACCAGCACAGTCATGAATAGGCTTTACAGCCACAGGGCCGCTCTGACACATGTACACCTTGTGAATTATGATGGTGGGCTGAGTGGACATCAAACCCTATACATGTACCGTGTCCCACCCTTTCAGGGCACTGTTACTATCAGACTTTTAAAATAGTATCACTCTTTTCCCAACATGGGAATGTCCAGTCTGATTGGGAATGCTTGCCTATAGCTGTGCGATCATACCACCACCACTACCACCACCACCACCACCACCACACCCCATTGAAAACACCTATTAACCACACCCTGCTGCCGTCGATCAGCTTCCTAAACCGCACTGTCACTTTTCCACTAGGTCCCCTTCGCTTCACTCTTTAGATAAACCGCCTGTTTGTTACCGCCCCTTTAGAAGTGATATGTGTGAGCTCTGTTCTGACTGGCTGCCCTGCATTGCAGCTTATTAAAAATCAGTTCAGTCCAAAAAGATACATGATCTCCACCCGCTTCCTCCATTTGCTGACCCTCCTTTCCGTCGCTAACTCTCTTTCCGCCGCTGACCCTCCTTTCCGTCGCTAACTCTCTTTCCGTCGCTAACTCTCTTTCCGTCGCTGACCCTCCTTTCCGTCACTAACTCTCTTTCCGTCGCTAACCCTCCTTTTTTCGTCGCTGACTGTCCCTCTCTCGCTGACCCTCCTTTCCGTCGCTAACTCTCTTTCCTTCGCTAACTCTCTTTCCGTCGCTGGCCCTCCTTTCCGTTGCTAAATGTCCTTTCCGTCGCTGACCCTACTTTTGCCACTGACCTTCCCTCTGTCGCTGACCCTAATTTCGTCGCTGACTGTCCCTCTCTCGCTTACCCTCCTTTCAGTCGCTTACCCTCCTTTCCATCGCTAACTCTCTTTCCGTCGCTGACCCTCCTTTCAGTCGCTGACCCTTCTTTCAGTCGCTGACCCTTCTTTCCATCGCTAACTCTCTTTCCGTCGCTGACCCTCCTTTCAGTCGCTGACCCTTCTTTCAGTCGCTGACCCTTCTTTCCGTCGTTAACTCTCTTTCCGTCGCTGACTTTCCCTTTAGTCGCTGACCCTCCTTTTAGTCGCTGGCCCTCCTTTCAGTCGCTGGCCCTCCTTTTCGTCGCTGACTGTCTCTCTTTCGCTGACCCTCCTTTCAGTCGCTGACCCTCCTTTCAGTCGCTGACCCTTCTTTCAGTCGCTGACCCTTCTTTCCGTCGTTAACTCTCTTTCCGTCGCTGACTTTCCCTTTAGTCGCTGGCCCTCCTTTCAGTCGCTGGCCCTCCTTTTCGTCGCTGACTGTCTCTCTTTCGCTGACCCTCCTTTCCGTCGCTAACTCTCTTTCCGTCGCTGGCCTGCCCTTTGTCACTGACCCTCCTTTCACACGTTTATTATATGATTTAGAAGTTCGTTTTTATTATCTCCGTATACAGCGATGAGGACCGAACGTTCATCCCCCCCGTTCATTCTATACAGTTCATGGTTGCTTAGCAACGATACCATACTCTAAAAGATCCACAGTTCATGGCCGCTGTTTCGTTGACGCTGTTGATCATCTCCTCGTTTAAACATTCAGTGGTTGTGATGTCACACCCCAGTTAAACAGCACCCCGCCCGAAGGAATGAAACTTGGTGGGGAGGTTTGACATTGAGACATGCCAGTGACCTCAAGTTTCACGGTCAGCCAGCCATGCCTGTGATGTAAGCAAGGACTGGCCTTCGCGCCGGACCTGACTGACCCACAGTTGGGGACATTCAGTGAGCAGCGATGTCCTCCCTGAGTCGATCCGGTTAGAGCCAGCACCATTGGCAGACGGCTGCACCACGCAGGAGTACGAGTGCAGACCGCTACGACGACTGCCCCACCTCGACACTATAGACTGCAGTGGTGTTGGGCCAGACCGTCATGGAGTGACTCAGAAGGGCACCGGGTCACCGAGATCAGTACTGGTTTGTTTCCAGAAGGCCTGGGGTCACTCCACCTCCACCCCTACCGCACCATCTGCAGGAACTGTGCAAGGGTGGATTATCACAGGACACCATTAGGAACCTCTACAGCTCCATACCGAGACGTCTGGCGTGTTGGGTTAGCAAACATGGCCGCCCAACACCGCCATACTGAGAGACAGACTTCTGTATGTGTAGCTCAATAAATATTGATCATATCAGTCTAAATGTGTCATCATCATAAAGGTGACCTTTATCTTCCTTCCCAACAGCACCGCACTCCCACACCTCCTTCTGGGTGCGGCTGTTCTTTTGATGATGGGTGTATATATGCAGGAAGCAGTGCCGGATCTGGGCTTTTTAAGGTTCTCTGTCTTGAATACCAAGTGTGACGGCTCTGCGAGCGGCTGCCCTCGTGGGTGTCTTCCTGACCTTATCGGAATATGAAAGTGCTTGACGGAACGTCCCGTGGGTCCCGTGGGTCCCGTAGGTCTTAGATTATTTGATTTTCTGTGCAGCAATTCATTAATTAAATCATCCCACAGACCTCCAATCAAAACCTCCCATCAGAGACGCCCTGTGATCACTCAGCTCAGGCCTGGCCTATCGACTGGGGCCTTCAAAGCCCTGAGGTTCACCCTGCACAGCACACACACTCTCTCTCTCTCTCTCTCTCTCTCTCTCTCTCTCTCTCTCTCTCTCTCTCTCTCTCTCTGTGTCTCTCTCTCTCTCTGTCTCTGTCTCTGTCTCTCTCTCTCTCTCTCTCTCTCTCTGTGTCTCTTTCTCTGTCTCTCTCTCTCTCTCTCTGTGTCTCTTTCTCTCTCTCTCTGTCTCTGTCGCTGTCTCTCTGTCTCTCTCTCTCTGTCTCTCTCTCTGTCTCTCTCTCTCTGTCTCTTTCTCTCTGTCTCTCTCTGTCTCTCTCTCTGTCTCTCTGTCTGTCTCTCTGTCTGTCTGTGTCTCTCTCTCACTCTCTGTCTCTTTGTCTGTCTCTCTCTCTGTCTGTCTGTCTGTCTCTCTCTCTCTCTCTGTCTCTCTCTGTCTCTCTCTCTCTCTCTCTCTCTCTCTCTCTCTCTGTCTCTCTCTCTCTCTGTCTCTCTCTCTCTCTCTGTCTCTCTGTCTCTGTCTCTGTCTCTCTGTCTCTCTCTCTGTCTCTCTGTCTGTCTGTCTGTCTGTCTGTCTCTCTCTCTCTCTCTGTCTCTCTGTCTGTCTCTCTCTCTCTTTCTGTCTCTGTCTTTCTGTCTCCCTCTCTCTCATACCCGCTGTCTCTCTCTCTCTCTCTCGCTCTCCTTTCTCCATCTCTCTCCCATCCCTCCCCGTCTCTCTCTTTCTCTCTCTCTCTCTCTGTTTCTGTCTCTCTCTTTCTCTCTCCTCCCATACTCTGTCTCTCTCCATGTCTCTTGCACGCTCTCTCTCTCTGTCTCTCCATCACTCTCCCCCACCCATCCATCTCTCTCTTTCTCCATCTCTCTCCTTCCTCTCTCTCTCTGTCTCTGTCTCTCCATTGCTCTCCCCAGCCCTCCCGTCTCTGTCTTCCTCCCTCCCTCTCTCTCTGTCTCTCTCTCTTTCTCTCTCTGTCTCCCTCTCTCTCTCTCCATGGCAACCTTTTGGACTTTCGCTAAGGGATTTTGAGGAATTACCTGCCGGTTCAGCTCAGGTGAGGGATTAGGAGTGAAGTGTCTCAGAAAGCCTCCTGTGGCCTGGCCTGTGTCACCAGAAGCTCGATCAATAGCTTCCTCGTGATCAAATAATCCAAGTTACGGAACATCAGCAAAGGTTACTGCAGACGTGGCTCTCCTAGGAGGAACACAAGCCCACGAGCCGAGGCTCCCGGAATACCAGACGCTTCAGTTCTGTGTCTGGATGGGCCGGATGATAGCTGTGAACTGTTAATGCTGGGCTTCAGCTGATACGTAAAACAGGAGCATGGTCTTCATAGGGGCTGTGTCAGTCTCCAGGGGGAAGCTCCCCAAGATGAGAAGACTAGAAAAGAGTGGGTGCACTTCTCTGGTGATGTAGTTTGAAGGTGACCTGGAGAGGAATGGAGATGAAATGGAGATAATGGAGATGAGATGAAGAGAATAGAGATGAGAAGGAGAGGAATAGAGATGAGATGAAGAGAATAGAGATGAGATGGAGAGGAATGGAGATGAGATGGAGAGGAATGGAGATGAGATGGAGAGGAATGGAGAAGAGATGGAGAGAATAGAGATGAGATGGAGAGAATGGAGATGAGATGGCGAGAATGGAAATGAGATGAAGAGGAATGGAGATGAGATAAAGAGGAATGGAGATGAGATGGAGAGAAATGGAGATGAGATGGAGAGGAATGGAAATGAGATGAAGAGGAATGGAGATGAAATGGAGATGAGATGGAGAGGAATGGAGATGAGATGCAGAGGAATGGAGATGAGATGCAGAGGAATGGAGAAGAGATGGAGGGGATAGAGATGAGATGGAGAGGAATGGAGAAGAGATGGAGGGGATAGAGATGAGATGGAGAGGAATGGAGAAGAGATGGAGAGAATGGAGATGAGATGGAGAGGAATGGATATGAGATGAAGAGGAATGGATATAAGATGGAGAGAATAGAGATGAGATGGAGATGGAGATGAGATGGAGAGGAATGGAGATGAGAAGGAGAGGAATGGAGATGAGATGAAGAGGAATGGAGATGAGATGGAGAGAATAGAGATGAGATGGAGAGAATAGAGATGAGATGGAGAGGAATGGAGATGAGATGGAGAGGAATGGAGATGAGATGGAGAGGAATGGAGATGAGATGGAGAGGAATGGAGATGAGATGGAGAGGAATGGAGAAGAGATGGAGAGAATAGAGATGAGATGGAGATGAGATGGAGAGAATGGAGATGAGATGCAGAGGAATGGAGATGAGATGGAGAGGAATGGAGATGAGATGGAGAGGAATGGAGATGAGATGGAGAGGAATGGAGAAGAGATGAAGAGAATAGAGATGAAATGGAGAGAATGGAGATGAGATGGAGAGAATAGAGATGAAATGGAGAGAATAGAGAAGAGATGGAGAGAATAGAGATGAGATGGAGATGGAGATGAGATGGAGAGAATGGAGATGAGATGCAGAGGAATGGAGATGAGATGGAGAGGAATGGAGATGAGATGGAGAGGAATGGAGATGAGATGGAGAGGAATGGAGATGAGATGGAGAGGAATGGAGATGAGATGGAGAGGAATGGAGAAGAGATGGAGAGAATAGAGATGAAATGGAGAGAATGGAGATGAGATGGAGAGGAATAGAGATGAAATGGAGAGAATAGAGAAGAGATGGAGAGAATGGTTGACCTGTCTATGCAGATATCGTAGCTCAGGTTAAATCTGTTTCTCTGTAATGGTTTTGTTACACCCATGCGGTGGTAACTGCTGCCGAGTGCTTCCTGGTGTTTGTGATGTTGGAATAAGCAGGAACGTTCCTGAAAAAGACGGAGTCTGGAAGACAGCACTGTTCCTCCACAACGTGTTCAGTGTTAATGGTGTTCCCTTCGTACTGTGTAAACATCTCCCTGAGCTCTACTGCTGTTTCTCCACCATCGGATTTCACCAAACGTCTAAGTGATCGCCCATCGCCATCATTCAGGACTTTATTCCTTCCTGGAAGATGAAGTTCCCCCTCCACCGTGCTTCCACTTCTTAATAACACGTTGGGCAGTTCTTAACCTGATTCAGTAGTTTCAGGAGTTTCTCCCTAGGTGTTTTCTCTGCCAGTCATTTGGCCCTTCTGAAACAGATGAACATCTTTTCCACCTCCGCAGGATGAGAAGCTACTCACTGCATCAGTTAGGGTTAAATAACTGGTTGCCAGGTGAAACAAAATCACCCATGCAGTAATTATCCATACAAATACACACATAGACTGCTCAAAAAAATAAAGGGTGCAGCATCAACTCGGTTCAACTTCAGGGATATTGATCTGGTCAGTAGTAGTAGGGAGGGCTGTAAATCAGTTTCAGCTGCTTTGGTGTTAATGAAATTAACAACAGGTGCAGGAGAGGAGCAACAATGAGACACCCCCCAAAACAGGAATGGTTTAAAAGGACGAGGTCATTGACATTTTGTCCCCCCTCATCTTTTCCCACTGATTCTTCACTAGTTCTGCAGATGACTTGGGTCAGCATCACTACTAGTACCATGGTGCGGTACCTGGACCCTACAGAGTTTGGTCTTCTTTAGGTCTAGTTCGTTCTTCTTTAGCTCTAGTTTGGTCTTCTTTAGCCCTAGTTTGGTCTTCTTTAGCTCTAGTTTGGTCTTCTTTAGCTCTAGTTCGACCTTCTTTAGCCCTAGTTTGGTCTTCTTTAGCTCTAGTTCGACCTTCTTTAGCCCTAGTTCGACCTTCTTTAGCTCTAGTTTGGTCTTCTTTTAGCCCTAGTTCGTTTTTCTTTAGCCCTAGTTTGGTCTTTAGCCCTAGTTTGGTCTTCTTTAGCTCTAGTTTGGTCTTCTTTAGCTCTAGTCTGGTCTTCTTTGGCCCTAGTTTGGTCTTCTTTGGCCCTAGTTTGGTCTTCTTTAGCCCTAGTTTGGTCTTCTTTTAGCCCTAGTTCGTTTTTCTTTAGTCCTAGTTTGGTCTTTAGCCCTAGTTTGGTCTTCTTTAGCTCTAGTTTGGTCTTCTTTGGCCCTAGTTTGGTCTTCTTTAGCCCTAGTTTGGTCTTCTTTAGCTCTAGTTTGGTCTTCTTTAGGTCTAGTTTGGTCTTCTTTAGCTCTAGTTTGGTCTTCTTTAGCTCTAGTTTGGTCTTCTTTAGGTCTAGTTTGGTCTTCTTTAGCCCTAGTTTGGTCTTCTTTAGCTCTAGTTTGGTCTTCTTTAGCTCTAGTTTGGTCTTCTTTAGCTCTAGTTTGGTCTTCTTTGGCCCTGGTTTGGTCTTCTTTGGCCCTAGTTTGGTCTTCTTTAGCTCTAGTTTGGTCTTCTTTGGCCCTAGTTTGGTCTTCTTTAGCCCTAGTTTGGTCTTCTTTAGCCCTAGTTTGGTCTTCTTTAGGTCTAGTTTGGTCTTCTTTAGCCCTAGTTTGGTCTTCTTTAGCCCTAGTTTGGTCTTCCTTAGGTCTAGTTTGGTCTTCTTTAGCCCTAGTTTGGTCTTCTTTAGCCCAACTTTGGTCTTCTTTAGCTCTAGTTTGGTCTTCTTTAGCCCTAGTTTGGTCTTCTTTAGCTCTAGTTTGGTCTTCTTTAGCCCTAGTTTGGTCTTCTTTAGCTCTAGTCTGGTCTTCTTCAGCCCTAGTTGGGTCTTCTTTGGCCCTAGTTTGGTCTTCTTTAGGTCTAGTTTGGTCTTCTTTAGGTCTAGTTTGGTGTAGTACAGAATCTCAATGCTGCCTAGTATACATTAGAGGTGGAGATATGGAGAAATATAATAAGAGGATATGTGGTATATCAGATATGTGTCGTGATTTGGAGCTGATGAGTGTAAGACTGTAGAGTCTTTAAGATCAACAACAACAACTTCCATTTAGTTGGGTGTGGTGTTGTCTGTTGGTGGTTTTGTGGGATTTAAAATGTGTTGGTTTGTACTGTGGCATGTTGTTAATGTCCATGCTCCAGAGAAGCTGTTAGACATGGCAAGGTTTGACAGTAATATCTTGACCTCCCTTTACTAGCTCCTCCTATTTAATCTGAATGGTATAATTTTTTTATTCAATTTAAAATTTCTAGTTTAAAATTTAAAAATATCCAATTACAGCTAGTCATCACACAACTTAACACTGTCAAAACAATACAACAGACGCCATCATTAGTACATAAAGTTGGTGGCATTAGGCCAGGTTGGTGGAGGTTGGGCTCGTGTTTGGACCTGGTGCTGTTGCAGTACGGCCGTGGGTTGGGTTGGGTTGGGTTAAATGTTTATAGTCTGTATTTGAGTTTGGACTGAAGTTTCTTACCTCTTGTTTACCATCCACAGCGGTGCCCCTACCCCCTCACCAGCGGCTGACCATAAAGGACCTGTTCGTGGATGGCAAGCCCAACACAGAGCTGCTAAAGAGCCATTTGGTGAAAGAGGGCCGTGTGGAGGAGGACGCCGCACTTCGCATCATCAACGAGGGCGCCAACATCCTGCGGCAGGAGAAGTGCATGCTGGAAGTGGAGGCGCCCATCACAGGTGAGGATGCTGTTTCCTTTAGGTTCCTTTAGTTTGGTCGTCTTTAGGTCTAGTACGTCTTCTGTAGGTCTTCTTTAGGTCTAGTACGTCTTCTGTAGGTCTTCTTTAGGTCTAGTTTGGTCTTCATTAAGTCTAATTTGGTCTTCATTAGGTCTATAATTGGTCTTCAGGTCTAGTTTGGTCTTCATTAGGTCTAGAAGGTCTTCTTTAGGTCTAGTTTGGACTTTAGGTCTAGTTTGGTCTTTAGGTCTAGTTTGGACTTTAGGTCTAGTTTGGTCTTCAGGTCTAATTTGGTCTTCTTTAGGTCTAGTTTGGACTTTAGGTCTAGTTTGGACTTGAGGTCTAGTTTGGATTTTAGGTCTAGTTTGGTCTTCAGGTCTAATTTGGTCTTCATTAGGTCTAGAAGGTCTTCTTTAGGTATAGTTTGGACTTTAGGTCTAGTTTGGTCTTCAGGTCTAATTTGGTCTTCTTTAGGTCTAGTTTGGACTTTAGGTCTGGTTTGGACTTTAGGTCTAGTTTGGTCTTCAGGTCTAATTTGGTCTTCTTTAGGTCTAGTTTGGATTTTAGGTCTAGTTTGGTCTTCAGGTCTAATTTGGTCTTCATTAGGTCTAGTTTGGACTTTAGGTCTAGTTTGGATTTTAGGTCTAATTTGGTCTTCATTAGGTCTAGAAGGTCTTCTTTAGGTATAGTTTGGACTTTAGGTCTAGTTTGGTCTTCAGGTCTAATTTGGTCTTCTTTAGGTCTAGTTTGGACTTTAGGTCTAGTTTGGTCTTCAGGTCTAATTTGGTCTTCTTTAGGTCTAGTTTGGACTTTAGGTCTAGTTTGGATTTTAGGTCTAGTTTGGTCTTCAGGTCTAATTTGGTCTTCATTAGGTCTAGTTTGGACTTTAGGTCTAGTTTGGTCTTCAGGTCTAGTTTGGTCTTCATTAGGTCTAGAAGGTCTTCTTTAGGTCTAGTTTGGACTTTAGGTCTAGTTTGGTCTTCAGGTCTAATTTGGTCTTCATTAGGTCTAGTTTGGTCTTCAGGTCTAGTTTGGTCTTCAGGTCTAATTTGGTCTTCATTAGGTCTAGTTTGGTCTTCAGGTCTAATTTGGTCTTCATTAGGTCTAGTTTGGTCTTCAGGTCTAATTTGGTCTTCATTAGGTCTAGTTTAGTCTTCAGGTCTAGTTTGGTCTTCAGGTCTTGTTTGGTCTTCATGTCTAATTTGGTCTTCAGGTCTAGTTTGGTCTTAATTAAGTCTAGTAGGTCTTCTTTAGGTCTCGTTTGACACTGCAGACTGACTGAAAAAGCAGGTGTAGCTCGATATGGACCGCTTACCTGAGTAGCATTGGTGCCAGTTCAAGAACCTGGGTTCCTTTGGTCCAAAACAGCTGACGCCGTCTCTCTTGCTTTAACACCATATGTCAGACTCCGTCTCAGTATGACGCTGTAGAGGTTCCTAATGGTGTCCTGTGATAATCCATCCCATGCAGCTTGAACATCCTCACACAGTTCCTGCAGATGGTGAGGTAGGGGTGGAGGTGTAGGGGGAACAAGGCGTTCTTGATGTGTGACATGTGACAGCAAACCATTCATCTCGGTGCTGACCACAGTGCCTCCACACACGGATTCGTTGGTCGTCTCCACAAAGACAAAATTGGGACTCGTCACTGTAGATGACCCGCTGCCATTCTGAGTCACTCCATGACCGTCTGGCACAACACCACTGCAGTCTCTGGTGGCGTTGAAGTGGTGTTAAGGGCAGTCTGGTCTTGGAAGGGGACAACTGATTCCCACAGCCCATGTTACAAACTGTTAATATGCACACTTTATATGCACTTCCATATTTTCACCAGAGAGGTCGCCAATTCCCCAAATTTGACAGTTCAGCTTTGAACCAAAGTAATTGTATAGCACCTACAGTATTAAAGCCAGTGGTTTTGAACCGGTACTCACATATGTGCAATGTGAGGTGTCCACATACTTTTGGCATGTAGGATCATCTGTCCTACTTCTAATTAAGATCAGTAGTGTCTGTTAAAACGATATAATAAATGTAGTACAGGGAAATGGAGATCAGTTTGAAGGCCGATTTATGATTCCCTTACTAATCCATAATTCAGTGCCTCTTCATAAATTATGAAGCCCCTATGTAGGTCTATGTCTTCTGTGTAGCCAAACAAACTCTCCTGAAAATAGTTGATCTGTAGATCACAGCATCTTCATAAGGTCAGCTCGGATGACCCGCGGGAAGCCTGTTCTTCTAATCTGAGGAACTAGCTTGTACGCTAATGATACACTGGCCCCCTTTTTGAAGAAATGTAAATTGGCTGTTACCTGGCAACACGGAAGTGTGGCCCAGTGAGTGGGCTAGAATCCATGGGAGAAGAGTGGTGGGCTACAAGAAACAAATGCTGTGGTTCTAAACGAAAGAATGTCGCGTTGACAGTCGGCAGACTCGAGAAGGTGTCCTCGTGGAAGAGCTTCATGCTCATGTTATATAATGTTCAGGTGACTCTATGAAGCTCTGGGTTTCACTGAGGTCCGGACCACTCGTCTGAGATGTTGGGACACGGATAGGAGGTATAGATGTTTGGACGTCTTTTGAAGAACTCTGTTCAGATGCTCACCAGCGGTGACTCAGAACTGATGAACTGTACTGCTGACCCATCAGGGCTCCGCCCTGCAACCTTTGCCAGGCTAGACAAGCTGGAGTGGAGTGACACCAGGCCTTCTGGACTGTGCTGACCAAGCTTCATTGGTCGTTTCCACCAAGACTAAAGCGGGACTCGCCACTGAAGATGACTCGCTGCCATTCTGAGTCAGTCCGTGATGGTACAACACCACTGCAGTCTGTGGTGGCGTTGACGTGGTGTTCAGGGCCGTCGTTGTAATGCTCAGTGTGCATGTAGTCATGTAGCCGTCTTCCAATGGTGCCAGCACTAACAGGATGACTCATGGAGGCACCACCGCTCGCTGAATGTCCACAGTCGTGACTGTTGGGTCAGTCAGGTACAGCAATAAGGCCCGTCCCATGTCAAACCTCCCCACCAAGTTTCATTCCTTCATTGATTCCCTCTGGGTGCAGCTGTTCTTTGATCATGAGTCCATGTTACTCCAGAACCTCTATACCGCATTAATGGTGCCTCACAGATGTGCAGGTCACCCATGCCAGGGACTCTTCTCCATGTATCATGAAGGGTGGTTCTTTGAACTGTGCACTGATAAGCCAGATGGACACTTTCCCACTTCACCTCAGTCCACCTTAAATGAACTCAGAATGCAACTTGCCAGAAAGCAGATGCGTCACCTTGTGTGTTTAAGGTGGTAGTAACTTCAGGCTCCTGTAGATGTTCATCTATGGGGTGCGAGTGATGGGACCCATAGATTGGGAAGAGGTGCTACAGTGCAGGGAATGTCTCGTCCCATGTAAATGGCTCCAGAGCAGATGTTAATGATTGGCTAAAAGGAGTGACTGAGCATTTGGGCGTGGCCAAAGACCATAGTGTGAAGGAAGTAGTTGAATCTGCAGGTGTATGGAAGCATACGGTCATACGGGTCTACCAGCAGTGGCTAAAATCCCAGTCTACAGGGAATTCTCCTCGGGATTGTGCCAGGGAAGGCCTCCACCAAATCTGGACCAACTTCCCAATTCTTAGATGCAAGAGTGTCGGAACACTGATGTGGGCTATGTCCAGAAGCTTGTCCAGTCCATGCCCAATCCAGTCACAGCAGGAGATGTAGTATTCGGAACGCTACTGAGCACGGCATTCCTGGTGTCCTTGCGTGTGGGAATTTGAACATCTGCACACTGTCTAGCCTGAAGCCCTTTCCTGCCTTCTCTTAGTATGTATCATGACGGACTGTGTCCGTGTTGCCTGCCCCCTCTCCAGCAGAGCTCCTCACCTCAGATCCGGTCTGTGTGCCAGCCTCTTACTGCCGTTCCTCAGAACGCAAGAGGGATCAGAATTAATGCATGTCCGCCTTCGCTACCTTTTGTTGCTAAGTGACGGCTGCCTTGTCGCTA
>JAMWET010002654.1:145000-150789 GCA_024036415.1 Prochilodus magdalenae
AAGCGTGCATCCCAATCATTAAGCGTGCATCCCAATCATTAAGCGTGCATCCCAATCATTAAGCGTGCGTCCCAATCGGTTAGCGTGCGCCCCATCGGTTAGCGTGCATCCCAATCATTAAGCGTGCGTCCCAAACGGTTAGCGTGCGTCCCAATCGGTTAGTGTGCGCCCCAATCGGTTAGTGTGCGCCCCAATCGGTTAGTGTGCGTCCTAATCATTAAGCGTGCGTCCCAATCGGTTAGTGTGCGCCCCAATCGGTTAGTGTGCGTCCTAATCATTAAGCGTGCGTCCCAATCGGTTAACATGTGCCCAAATCGGTTAGCGTGTGGTTTATTGTGTGCTAGCATGTTTGCTCTTAGCACTTTATCTCATCAGTATGTCTCCTATTAATAAAAAGTTACCTATTTATTACAGGTGGCACATTATATTATCTTTCCTGCCAACCATTTAGTGTGTACCCCAGTCAGTTGGCATGGTACCGATTAGTTAGCATGCATCCCAATCAGTTAAAACCCCAATAACAGTTAGCATGTATCTCAGCCAGTAAGTGTGCCACATCAGTTAATGTGTACACCCCCATCGGTTAGCGTGCGCCCCATCGGTTAGGGCGCGTCCCGAACGGTTAGCATGCGCCCCATTGGTTAGCGTGCGCCCCGAACGGTTAGCGTGCACCCCAAACGGTTAGCGTGCGCCCAAATCAGTTAGCGTGTATTCCAATCAGTTAGCGTGCACCCCAGTTAGTTAGTGTGTATCCCAGTCGGTTAGCATGTGCCCCAATCGGTTAGCGTGTATTCCAGTCAGTTAGCGTGCACCCCAGTTAGTTAGTGTGTATCCCAGTCGGTTAGCATGTGCCCCAATCGGTTAGCGTGTACCCCAGTCGGTTAGCGTGTACCCCAGTCGGTTAGCGTGCCCCCCAACCGGTTAGCTTGTGCCCCAACCGGTTAGCTTGTGCCCCAACCGGTTAGCGTGCACCCCAACCGGTTAGCTTGTGCCTTCCTCAGTTAGTGGTTCCCCAGCCAGTTAACATGTGCCCCATCAGTTAGCATATACTCCCATCACTTAGCTTGTACCCAAACACTTAGCTTGTAGCCCAGTCGATTAGTGTGTGCCCCAGTCAGCATGTACCTCTCGCAGGTACCTCTGTCAGCTGGCCTGCTCAGCATCATTTACCTGCACGGCTATCAGTAAGCATGTTCCCACCAGTGAGCGTGTACCTTAATCATGTACCTGGACGAGTTAGCTTGTTTCCTATTGGTTTCCTGCCATACTATCCTCGCTGTGCCGGCTGGAACCCTGTCGCCCCCCTGCTGTGCACAGTTTTGCGTTTCCCTACGCCAACACAGCTGACTCATCTCATCGGCTAATTATCAACGCTTCCACAAGCTGAATCCGTGCAGTGTGTGTTCTGGGTAGGGAGTTTCCAGGATTTGGATCAGAACCCCTTGCTCTGTAGTTTAGAATCTGTTTCTGCTTCAGTGGCGTCTGTGTAGGAGTGTGCCAAACCCCCCCGTCTCCTCTACAGAGTTATGGGTTATACTTTATAACACTGTTCTTCAGTGGTCAGGACCCCCACAGGACCACCACAGAGCAGGTATTATGTGGGTGGTGGATGAGCGCTGCAGTGACACTGATGAAAAAGAGACTACATGTTAGAGGTGGAGATATGGAGGAATATCATACTGTGGTACATCAAGGGTTATCACCACTAAAAAAACAAAATGTTGTTTGTTTGGGGCAATAACAATAATAATAATATTAATAATAGTAATAATAATAATAATTATTATTAATAATAAAGCACATCATCAATTTGAATGGCATTAGCTTAGCATAGGCCCCTTTACCATGAGAAAACAGTTAGATTGTTTGCTGACGCGTGTCTTTAGTTTTTTTTATTTTTAATTTTACTATACTCCTTTATTTGTATGAAGTTGCATCATTCTGTCCATCAAAACCTCTATACCTAATAATCCCTTCCTTTAAAAAAACACACGTCTGGACAGATGTACTCGTTGCTGGCTTCCTCCATGGATTGTATCAATGTAGGGCGTATCTGTAGGAACACTCGGTGACCTCTACCGATTGGTAGAGATGGCACAATCGGGGTGAGCGAAGTTCATTGTCTTCTTTATTAAAATATAACCCCTCCAAAGCTGCTGTAAGTTGAGCGGGAAAGTTAAAAGTAAGGCTAAGATGACCATGGGCATCTGTTTAGTTGGGTGTGTCTGAACGGTTGATTGGTACTGTGTGTGTTTATACGTTTGTACGTCTATATGTGTACTAGTCTCTAATACATGGCACCACAGAGTGTTTCAATCAACCTGTTCCCTCTCTTTCTTTGTCTCGGCAGTGTGTGTTGTTCCTGTGGTCCCTGAAGATCAACCACCCCACCACGCTGTTCCTCCTCAGAGGCAACCACGAGTGCCGGCACCTCACGGAGTACTTCACCTTCAAGCAGGAATGTGAGTTCGCGACACTCCGGAACCTTCTCCTACGGAGCAGACTGAGCGCCTGAGTGATGGGTGAACGTTTTCATACGAAAGCTATTATTATCCTTATTAGAGCTTATCGCTTTTATAGACTCCTGGATGCGCCCGTTTACTTCCTGAAGAGTTCCATCCGTCTTTCAGAACATCTGCTTGATTCAGCCGTTCAGCTGTAAACCGAGTCAATCAGGGTGGTCGGATGTGAAATAGCTTTTCTACAGTGTTGATGATGGGAACCAGGGAATAGCGGACCGTCCTCGGTTTCTCTAGAGCGGCTGTGATTACGTCTTGCCCGCTAGCGCTTTGAGAGCACCACCTAAAACGGAGGAGCACTCTGTAGTTGTACAGGTCGGGACCCCCACAGGACCACCACAGAGCAGGTATTATATGGGTGGTGGATCATTCTCAGCCCTGCAGCGACACTCATGTGGTGTTGGTGGTGTGTTAGTGTAGTGTGTTGGGCTGGTGTGAGTGGAGTTAAGGTGGAATTGCTGACTTTCTAGGTTAAGGTGGAATTGCTGACCTCTAGGGGTGTGCGAATCGAGGTTAAGGTGGACCGGGACAATTCGTATTTGAAGGAGCTTCACGGTACGTCCGTCCTATGCACTCTCCTTCTTCAGCCATGACACTGTAAATCCAGTTGTCCATCTGTGGCCCCTTTAAGAGAAGCTCCAATTTGAAACCAGTCCAGTCCTGTTTTTGGGGGTCCTGTCTCCGGAGAACGATGAATGCGCTGCCCACCCAGAGCTCCCATGTTTAGGCTTGAGCCCTTTGCGTAACAAATAGCGGGGCCAGGTTCGGCCATGGCCACGTCTTCATTTAGAAGTGCTCTCTGTGTGACCTTGTTGTGTGCTCAATGGGCGTGTATAAATAAAGCTTGGTGAATGATTCAGAGGCCCGTCGCGGGAGCTTCTGAAAGCGAGGCTGTTAATGAGGAAGTTGAGCACAGACACTACAGCAGTAATAAGCTTAATAAGCTCCTGAAAGAGTGTACACACAGGCCTTAATGAGTACCAATTAGACTCGTCTGAACTGAATAGCGACCCGGCTCTTAGCTCCCGGGTCTTGTTCTACGGAGTACGCTGGGTTGTGGTCAGGAGTGTAGTTGGGTGGAGGTGTAGACCAGAGTGAGTAGTGTTTATTCTTAGGTGGTGAACCCCTTTCAGAATTGCGCGAAATTTAGGCAGCTGGGTTGTGGTCGGGAGTGTAGTTGGGTGGTGCAGTAGACCGGAGTGAGTGGTGTTTATCTTTTGGTGGTGAAACCTTTTCGGAACTGTGCGAAATTCAGGCAGCTGGGTTTTGGTCAGGAGTGTAGTTGGGTGGTGGTGTAGACCAGAGTGAGTGGTGTTTATCTTTGGGTGGTGAAACCTTTTCGGAATTGTGTAAAATTCAGGCAGCTGGGTTTCGGTCAGGAGTGTAGTTGGGTGGTGCAGTAGACCGGAGTGAGTGGTGTTTATCTTTGGGTGGTGAAACCTTTTCGGAATTGTGCGAAATTCAGGCAGCTGGGTTTTGGTCAGGAGTGTAGTTGGGTGGAGGTGTAGACCAGAGTGAATGTTGTTCGTCTTAGGTGGTGAACCCCTTTCGGAACTGCACGGATTTCAGGAAGCTGGGTTGTGGTTGGGAGTGTAGTTGGGTGGAGGTGTAGACCAGAGTGAGTGGTGTTTGTCTTTAGGTGGTGAACCCCTTTCGGAATTGCCCAGATTTCAGGAAGCTGAGTGTGGACGGGAGTGTAGTTGGGTGGAGGTGTAGACCAGAGTGAGTGTTGTTTGTCTTTAGGTGGTGAACCCCTTTCGGAATAGTGTGGATTTCAGGCAGCTGGGCTGGGGTCAGGAGTGTAGTTGGGTGGTGGTGTAGACCAGAGTGAGTGGTGTTCGTCTTTAGGTGGTGAACCTTTTTCGGAATAGTGCGGATTTCAGGAAGCTGGAGTGTGGTCAGGAGTGTAGTTGGGTGGAGGTGTAGACCAGAGTGAGTGATGTTCGTCTTTAGGTGGTGAACCCCTTTCGGAATTGCGTGGATTTCAGGAAGCTGGAGTGTGGTCAGGAGTGTAGTTGGGTGGTGCAGTAGACCGGAGTGAGTGGTGTTTATCTTTGGGTGGTGAAACCATTTCGGAACTGTGCGAAATTCAGGCAGCTGGGTTGTGGTCGGGAGTGTAATTGGGTGGTGGTGTAGACCAGAGTGAGTGTTGTTCGTCTTTAGGTGGTGAACCCCTTTCGGAATAGTGTGGATTTCAGGCAGCTGGGTTTCGGTCAGGAGTGTAGTTGGGTGGAGGTGTAGACCAGACTGAGTGGTGTTCGTCTTTAGGTGGTGAACCCCTTTCGGAATAGTGTGGATTTCAGGCAGCTGGAGTGTGGACGGGAGTGTAGTTGTCTGGGGAAACTTGGATGGAATGGTGCATGGTACAAGTGAAAGACGGAAAGGCTAACTTGAAAATGGGAACCTGCATCCATCATATCCCCTTTCCCACCATGATTTCTGAATATAGGTAGTAGTGAGTGAGAGAGAGAGTAAGTGAGAGAGTGAGAGAGGAGATGAAAGTGAGTAAGTGACAGTGCAGTGAGAGAGTGAGAGGTGAGTGAGTGAGTGAGAGTGAAGATGATCGAGTGAGTGATTGAATGAGTTATTGAGTGAGTGAGTGAGTGAGGTAGTGAGTGAGTGATTGAGTGATGAGCTACAGTAAGTGAGACGTGTGTGGAATGAGTGAGTGAATGAGTGCGTGATTGTGTGAGTGAGAGTGAGACAGTAAGGTGAGAGAGTAAGTGACCAGTATTGATGGGACAGGAGTTGTGAGTGAGTGAGTGAGTGAGTGAGTGAGTGAGTGAGTGAGTGAGAGTGAGACAGTAAGTGAGACAGTAAGTGAGTGAGTGAGTGAGTGAGTGAGTGAGTGAGTGAGTGAGTGAGTGAGTGAGAGTGAGACAGTAAGTGAGACAGTAAGTGAGTGAGAGACAGTAAGTGAGACAGTGAGTGAGTGAGTGAGTGAGTGAGTGAGTGGGCCTTGCCTCTGTCTGGAATGTGAGAAAAAAAAAAAAAGGCAACTATTCTCTCGCCATGACAAATACCCGGGGGAGTAGTGAAAAAAAAAAAATCTGTTGGGAGGGAAGGGGGGGGAGGATCGGGGGAAGGGGAAAAGGGGTAGCGGGAACCGACGATGCGGGAGCGGGTGGATGTCGTAATAGGTCTGTCTCTCTACTGCGCCTATACCGTAGATAGTTGGGTTAGTTGATGAGGTAAGAACAGGGGGGGGGGGGGTAGGCTATGGTGTCTGGGGAGTCTCTATGTGGTCGATGAAGATCTTCAGTGGTGAGA
>JAMWET010002655.1:0-20639 GCA_024036415.1 Prochilodus magdalenae
ATTTAAATGGTTAATGGCAATATTATTCCCAGCATTGCTGGGTCAGGCACACCTCTTAGATTTATTAGTTGGAATATCAGAGGTATAGGTAATCCTGTTGAGAGGTCTAAGGTTTTTACACACTTGAAACGTTTAAATTCTGATATAGAAATTTTCCAGGAGACTCACCTTCACATTAAAGATCACCGCAGGTTACATTGCCCTTGGGTAGGTCAAGTCTTCCGCTCCAATTTTAATTTAAAAGCTAGGAGAGACGCCATTTTAATTAACAATAAAGTTCAGTTCTTATCCACTGATGTCACAGCTGATGGGAATGGCAGATATCTCATAGTTGCTGGTACCCTAATGCAAAAATAGGTTTTGTTTGTTAATGTTTACGCCCCAAATTTGGATGATGTTGAATTTGCTAACAGATTGCTGAGTAATATCCCTTTCTTGAACACTCACCTGCTGATCCTCAGAGGGAATTTAAATTGTGTTTTTGACCCAGTCTTGGATCGGTCTAACCCTCTCAGTCTAATTCAATCCGCTATGTCAAATACATTTTCTGATTGTATGAAGCAAAATGGTCTTGTTGATCCATGGAGATCTTGTAACCCCTCTATCAAAAAATGTTCCTTCTTCTCTCAGGTGCACCATTCATATTCTAGGACTGAATTCTTGTGTAAGTTCTTCTGACTATTTAGGTATTGTAACTTCTGACCATTCACCCTTATTATTAGATATTCAACTTTGTACTCATAAACGTAGCCCACCACGTTGGAGATTCAACTCTCTTCTTTTAGCAGACAAAGAATTTTGCAAACTCATTTCACATTCCATTGATGACTTTTTGTCCTTCAATCTAAATGACTCCTCTTCATATTCATTGCTGTGGGAGACATGTAAATGCTACCTGAGAGGTGAAATTATTTCTTACACTGTTCGTTCTAATAAAAAGATTAATACTCGGCTTAATGAGCTTAAATCTGCGGTTAGTAACATTGATCAAAGATATGCCCTAAATCCTTCTCTGGAACTACTAAAGCATCGATTGATTTGCAAGCAGAATTTTATCTCATTTCGACTAAAGAGGCAGAGCGCTTACTACTATGCAGTCGTGGCTCATATTATGAACATGGCGACAAGGCGGGACGTTTACTGGCACATCACCTACGACGACAGGCCACTTCCCGTTTGATACCTAGTATTAAAAACGCTCATGACATTATTACTACAGATCCCTTGGAAATTAATTCTACTTTTAAATCATTTTATTCTTCATTATATAAATCTGAAAAGGTAAAGGTGTTGGCTAAAGTAATTGCATCCTGTTTAAAGAATGTGCTTCCTCATATCCAAAGAGCAAAATGGCTTCATAAAGGGACGTCAATTGTTTATTAATGCACGCACACTTGTCAATATAATTTATTCAAAACATTTGACTGAACTTCCTGAACTTGTCATCTCTTTAGATGCTGAAAAGGCCTTTGACAGAGTAGAGTGGAAGTACCTGTTTGCTGTCTTAAAGAAATTCGGATTTGGTGACAAATTAATTTCTTGGATTCGTCTCCTTTATTCGTCCCCTATGGCCAGATCTTCGCCCTTATTCAAAGGAATCATTCGTAGTGGGATTGAATATAAATTATCGCTGTATGCAGATGATTTATATATAATCGATCCTACACTTTCTATCCCTGCTGTTTTAGGAATTCTGGGGAACTTCAGAACCTTTTCAGGTTATAAATTAAATTTGGGGAAAAGTGAGTGTTTTCCCATCAATATTACAGCACGTCATCTTCCGCAGTCAGATTTACCATTTTAAATTCAGTCCATCTGGGTTTAAATATTTGGGTATTAACGTGACTCGCTCTTTGTCCAGCCTCGCATCCGCTAATTTTACTCCCCTTATCTCAAAGATGGGGTAACTTATTGTTGCACTGGAAGTCCGCTAAATATCCTTCAATTTCCCGGTGGCTTAAAGACATCATGTTTTTTTTTAAACTTGAGAAAATTAAATATACATTGAGAGGATGCACAGATAAATTTTTTAACAAATGGCAGCCCTTTATTTCTTAATTCACTAATTTAGAGGTACTACCCAATTGAATGTGTGCTTGTTTTTGTTTTTGTTTGTTTTTTCTATTTGCATTAATAGCCAGTAATGTGTGTGTTGTACATGGAGAGCTGAGTGGGGCCATGGGTGGGGTGTTGTTCAATGTTCTTACACGGTACCCTGTAATTTAATTATTTTCTTCTACATCCTTATCAGAAGGGGTATATCAGGTTTATGATTGTTTTTATTATTATTTTATATGTGGGTATGTGACCGTGTACATATACATATATGTGGGAAAAAAGTAGATTAGGCTAATTGTATTTTTATAATTGAATTTTCCAATAAAAATATTTGGCAAAAAAAGAAGAGGCTTGGTTATTTCTGCCAGACATTTCTTGAGTAAACTAGTTGGAACTGGATCTAGTATGCATGTAGATGATTTTGAGGATGAAATGATTTGAATTAATTCTCTTTGTTGGAGTAGAGAAAACCTGAACCTTTGAATGATACGCTTCAAAACAGTTGTCATTACCAGAGGCAATGCACAGAAACACTTTGCACGATTTACACCAGTACACGGTTTTAGCGCGCTGTGGCAGGTCCTTGTCCTTCGCTTCAGGATTTGCTCTCTTGGCTTGCTTGTACTTTTCGGCACAAACACGCATCTGTTGTTCCGAGATGCACCTTCCGAACACTCAGGCAAGTGCAGGGATGTTGGATTCATTCTGCAGCCGGGCTTCATCTCCTCCTGTTTTACAACATGACGCGGGCACCAGCGCTCGGCGGTGTGTCCCAATCAAGTCATGACTCAGCTCATCAACAAACATCCGGAAAGTATGAACCCACTTGCCAGGTTCGTTGTGTGGTTTGTAACAGTTCTGTATGAGGTAAGCATTATACACACACCACACAATACCCACGCAGTGCTATTTTTAGACCAGCAAATTACAGCGTCATGTGTGCTATTCGCAGACCAATATTATAGCAATTGCCGGTATTGCGGCCCATCGAGTATTGATGGTAGATAGGTGGGCCGCTATAAGGGCCTTTTGGGTATATAACGCGGCCTGCCGTGTTCAAAGGGTTAAATCCAGAGTGTGGCTACAATAATGAGTTGGTCCCATTATATTCTGAGTGATACTAAATGAGCCTGAGATAGATAAAAACACCTTACTAAGTGGATCCTGAATTTAGAAAGAAGAGTATGTGCAGCCTGTATTATTACTGTATTATTTATAGTCTATAGTTAATAGTTATAGCAGACTGGATTATTTATAGTTAATAGTTATTTTTCGGTACTTAGCTTACTTATGTTTCATACTGTACAGTCTTGTATTGTATTACTGCACTGCATTGTGTAATTATAAAACTGCCAAGTTTCTTTCAGGATCAATAATGTACTTTATTAAAGGTAAAGTCTGTCTATCTATTTCCCAGGAGCCGACTCCAACTCCCAGACGACTCTTTTGGAACCGACTACCCGTCACTAACAGAGAGAGAACAGATGTACAGTATGAGAAAAACATTTAGATTTGGGAAACTGAAGCATGTAAATCTGTCCCTGTAAGGGCTTTTCTCTCTCATCCCAACACTGGAGTATCTGAACACAGACTGTCTATGTGACTGAAGGGAATCATTAATCTTTACTTCTAAAATGTCCTAAAATGGTTTGTATTCAGCTGCTGTACATTATTTTGGTTCACTGGAAGGGAAGTGCAGTTTGTTCGCTATCTTAGCTTTGACATACATTAGCTTAGCATAGTTTAGCTTAGAGTAGCGTAGATTATCTTAGTTTTAGCTTAACCTAGCGTGTTGTAGAGTTGTAGAAGTGTGTGTAGGTTCTGTGTTTTTCACCTTTTTCTTCCAGGTCTTCTTTTCTCATCAATAGGATGTTTTGTACCGGAAGTTGGTTCCGTGATCTTCCGGCTGGAGATCAGAAGCTCCTCAAGGAGATGTACAGCCTCCACATCACCATCAACCAGCTGGTTTTTTTCCTCAGCTCCATCCTACCTAAGCAGAACAAGCAGTGTTTCTATTAGTAGCAGCTAGAAGAGCCCAGGTCTCATTTCATGTCCTGTTGTTCTTCACTGTAATGCTCATGTTCTGGTTTCGGTGTCAGGAGTGTGAGGTTGCTGTTCTCCAGGATGAAAAGGAGCGACTGGACAAACAGGTAATTAGAGAATCCTGAGTGTGTTTAAAATACAGTGGCTCCAGAAATCAAGACAGCCCTGTTGTAGCTGTCTCAGAAAATGGGTTGCATTACTAATATTTAAAATTTCCTTATTTTATGTGTTCTTGTGCATTGATATTGTAACTGTACATTACATATATGATTTGCACAGTGTTCTGTGCAATACTGACCCCTACTGGTCAGGCCTGTGAACATGATATTCGGTGCTCATGTGATTAGACCTACGGGTTGTTGGGGGTTTGTGTGCATATATTGTCGGAATCGCTGAGAGCTGTACATGGACTGGAGTGTTTTAGCCACTGAACAGTACCACTTGCATTAAAGATTGTTTCTTCTCCTAATTTCTGGTCAGAAGATGCACACGGTACGTTGTTGTTGTTACAGTTCACCTTTTGTACATTTATAATTTTCCAAGTTGATAGAATAGTGAGCTACAAGAGGACACTTCTATCGGTTAAGAATAGCTCTTAACCAACAAAGACTCTTAATGTGCTGTGATTGATAATTGCAATATTTGCTTTATTTCAGTTTTTCACGCTGCTTGAAACAGAAAACCAGAGCAACAAACGTCCTGTAAAGCATCAGTATAAGCATGGTCTTGTCTGCACACGACAAGCAGTTGGGAGCAGTTATACCTGTAATGACTGTAATGAAGAGTCAAAGCAAACTGTGATTATATATTACACTGCTGGACCAGCGATTGGAGGCAACACCAACAATAAATAAAATAAAGAATAAATATGAAAGAGCTGTTTTCCATATTTATACACACAGCAATTCGGTTTAATTCAGATTGTTGTTATTAAAACAATGTGCAGGCACATATCACTGTTGTCAGATCAGAACCATGTATCTCCAGATGTTTCTTTTAAGATTCTTTTAATGATGTCTGAAATGGAGATACAAGGTTTTGTCCTGTCAGTGGTGAAAGTGGCAAGAGTCATAGTTAACAGTTATAGCAGACTGAATTATTCATAGTCTATAATTAATAGTTATAGCAGACTGAATTATTTATAGTCTATAATTAATAGTTATAGCAGACTGTATTATTTATAGTCTATAATTAATAGTTATAGCAGACTGAATTATTTATAGTTTTTAGTTAATAGTTATAGTAGACTGTATTATTGATAGTTAATAGTTAATTATGTTTCATACTGAACACAGTTTTTTGTATTGTATTATTGTGCTGCATTGTGTAATTGTGTAACTGCTGCTGGCTGGTACATTTCCTTCTGGATCAATAAAGTATCTTATCTGTCTGTCTGTCTGTCCGTCCGGCCATCCAGAAGAACACGGGAGTAGTCCAAGTCAAAGACTCGATTCCCAGCTTTTGACTACTGGAGTCATTTCCTAAGAGTCGACTCCAACTCCCAGGCGACTCTTTTGGAACCGACTCCCCGTCACTAACAGAGAGTGAATACAGATGTACAGTGTGAGAAAACATTGTGCTTTGGGAAACTGAAGCATGTAAATCTGTCCCTGTAAGGGCTTTTCTCTCTCATCCCAACACTGGAGTATCTGAACACAGACTGTCTATGTGCCTGAAGGGAATCATTAATCTTTACATTACAGTCTTAAAATGGTTTGTATTCAGCTGCTGTAAATCCTTTTGGTTCACTGGAAATGAAGTGCAGTTTGTTCCAGTTTAAACAGAGGTGATTTATTAATGCTGTTGTTGTTTATGTAATAGTAAACTGCTGGCTGTTTAAGAATGATTCGTCATAGAGACATGTTTACGGTCGCCGTGGTTACAAGAAAACATTCTAAACCAAAAACTCCGAAACTTGAACACAACTGCTCCGCTACTCAACTCATCATCTACGATACCTACCTGCTACCCACAACACTCTTCTTACCTTCTATTCACTTTTTCACACTCCATCACAGACTTTCACCGTTTAAACTGTCATATCTCTCTGTTACTGCCTAGATAACTTTGTTTAGCTGTGTGCTAGTTCTTAGCTAACGCTAGCTTAGCTTTAACGTACATTAGCTTAGCCTGGTGTAGCTTAGCTTAGTTTTAGCTTAGCCTAGCGTAGTTTAGGTTAGTTCTAGCTTAATCTAGCGTGTTGTAGAGTTGTAGAAGTGTGTGTAGGTTCTGTGTTTTTCACCTTTTTCTTCCAGGTGTTTGTTTCTTCTATTTAGGATGTTTTGTACCGGAAGTTGGTTCCGTGATCTCCCGGCTGGAGATCAGACGCTCCTCAAGGAGATGTACAGCCTCCACATCACCATCAACCAGCTGGTTTGTTTCCTCAGCTCCATCCTACCTAAGCAGAACAAGCAGCGTTTCTATTAGTAGCAGCTAGAAGAGCCCAAGTCTCATTTACTGTCCTGTTGTTCTTCACTGTAATGCTCATGTTCTGGTTTCGGTGTCAGGAGTGTGAGGTCGCTGTTCTCCAGGATGAAAAGGAGCGACTGGACAAACAGGTAATTAGAGAATCCTAAGTGTGTTTAAAATACAGTGGCTCCAGAAATCAAGACAGCCCTGTAATGAGTGTCATGAGGAGTCAAAGTAAACTGTGATTATACATTATACTGCAGGACCAGCGACTGGAGGCAACACCAAGGATAAATAAAATAAAGAATATTTATACACACAGCCATTCGGTTTAATTCAGATTATTGTTATTAACACAATGTGCAGGCACATATCACTGCTGTCAGATCAAACCTGTGTATCTCAAATTTTTTCTTTTAATGATGTCTGAAATGGAGATATGAGGTTTTGTTCTGTCAGTGGTGATAGAACCAAGAGTGCAGCAGGAGCATAAGATTGATGCACATATATCAGCTCTATTCTAAATGCCTACTCTGCCCTGTGACTCATACACAAAGCTGTCTGAGCTGAAACACTCCTTATAACTTTCAGGTTACTGGGTGGGGCTAAACTGCTGTAGGCTATATGGGAGAAATATATAAATGTGTTGGTTTCAAAAGCTCAAAACTGTTTTTACAGCTTAGTTCCATATATGGACTGTACAGACTGAGAAGTGAAAGGCTTGAAACCTTAAAAAATATAAAAACTCTTTTACTTAAAGGAGCAATTTATATTTTGTATTTGAGTCTTAAAGATGTGCTTGTTTATGTTTTGTGAAGCTGTTTCTTGAGGAGAACGCTGTACAGACAGCTGAGGAATGGCTAAGGGAAAATGAAGGCATTTTCTCTCATTTTGAGGTAAACTCAGTTTCACTATAAACACACCACAATCAGTTTGAACTAAGTTCTAGTACATCTAAAATGCAGATACCATAAGATTACTATCAGAATGTTCATCACTTCTCCACAGGAGATCACTGATGAAGCAGAGAACAAGCTGCTTCAGAGTGCTCAGTGCCTGTCCAACGTGAGGATGTCCTGCTACACAACACGATTAATAAGGATGTAAAGTTGATGGCTTGCAGTGATGTCAAATGTTTTATATTAGGTCAAGGCTGAGATCCAGGAGCTCGAATCCTGTAAGGCTGCAGCTTCTTATGAAGTCACGGTATGCCAAAAATGTAAAAGAATAAGGATTATAATTTAGGTTTCTACACTGTTCCACAATCAGTTTTCTCTCTGTGTTGTGTCTCAGCATCTGCTGACTGTAAGGGAGAACCTGCAGGTGACCAGTGAGGAGGAGGGGGAATTAGAGACCATCTCACTTGGGGAGGTCATCATTCTGGAGGAGCCCCGCCTTGAGGAAGATCAGGAGAGCACTGCTGGAGTCACCCTGGAGGAAGCTGTGACTGAAGAGGAGCCAGTGCAAGGTGCTGAAACAGACAGTCAGTGGTGCATGTATAGAAGTTCATAAAACACTTTATTACACTGATATCATAACATTCAGTCAGCGCCTACATCTTCACTCCTCTCACAGGACAGACTTCCATGGCTCCAAGGAGGAAGAAAAAGAAGAAGTGCAAGTAAGGGTGGCCATAGCTCTCACCTTTAAGATTTCTAAAGATTTATTTTAGTAAGAAATGAAAAATAAAAATAAGAATGTGCAGTACTCAGCGTGATAACAGTTTTCTTGTTTGTCCTTTAGGAGCTGTGGATGTTTCCGTTTCCTCTGGAGCTGGTTCCGCAAGTAGCTTCTTGAACACCCTTCATCCTCTCTTTTCATTCACTCTCTTTTTTCTTTGTTTATAGTTCATATCGTTGCTGTCAGAACAAAACCTTGTATCTCCAAAACGGTAACATTACAGGAGGTGTAGGAAAAATTCTTAACTGGAAATGGAAGTTAATGTAATAGGAATTATAGCAAGTCATTTTGGGTCATTTTTATTTTTAATAATGAAATATTAGCACAAGGCAAAGTCACACTGGACTTACAGAAAATGTAAATACAAGGTTTTTTTCATGACAGTGATGAAATGTCCACATTCCATATACACAGAGTGCACAAAACAATCAGAACACCAGCTTTTGGGATACATCTCATTGGTTCCTGAACTGTGTCCAGACAGTTAATTGTTGGATTGTAGCATGATTTATACTGTCTGTGTTTGCCTTCATTGGTCTGGCCTTATTTGTGGTCCCAAACTAAGTGTAGAACCTTATCGTGTGTACACCGAATGGCCACTTCATCTCGTAGTATCTAAACTGATTGTCCATTTGATCAGCTCCACTTACCATATAAGAGCTGTTTGAGGTTCTGCAGTCCATCTGATTCCCTGTATGCTTTGTAACCCTGTCCTTTAGTGGTCAGGATCCCCACCGGAGCACCACAGAGTCAGTAGACTTGGGTAGTGGACCATTCTCAGCACTGCTTTGACACTCACATGGTGGTTGTGTGTTAGTGTGTGCTGCGCTGGTATGAGGAGATCAGACACAGCAGCGCTGCTGAAGAAAACTGTTTAGCAACAGATGAGCTATGGTCTCTCTTTAAGTCTACATGGTGGAACACCAAGGTAGGAGTGTCTGATAGAGTGGGCGGTGAGTGGACATACTGGTTTATATACTCCAGTAGCACTGCTGTGTCTGATCCACTAACACACCATCACCTTGTCAGTGGTATGGCAATGCTAAGAATGGTCCGAGTGATACCTGCTCTGTGGTGGTCCTGACTACTGAAGGACAGGGTAAATGGGGTTAAAAAACTTGGACACATGAACTATGATGTGTATTTGTAGGAGTGCACCTATATGGTGGATCTGATTAAATGGGCAGGGAGTAGATGCTAGACACTGCCCAGTGAAATGGCTGGTTGGTGTAGTTTCTCAGATTTAAAACCTATGCAGTTTACTTTACTCCAGCTCTTACGCAGGTGTGCTGAATGTTCTGGTCACTCAGTGTAGAGTACAGCTGTCCTTTCGTCCATAACATGCATGTCTCCTTTAGCTCTGTATCTGTTGCAGTCTGAAGGGTCAGTGGGCGTGTTCCATGAAGGTCCCGAATAACATTAAAGCAATTCATTCATTAAATCCTATATTAATTATTAATGTGTACCATATTGATGGATCTCCTAATAAATTGCAGGTAACACATATACTAATATTATGTATTGTGGCAGCCTGTATTATAGTTATTGCATAAAGAGTTTTATGAAACTGTCAGACATTAAAAAAGGCCACTCATGGCCCACTCCACACTGGTTCCCCATCAGACTGCACTGGATGCACTGACCCCTAACCCCTGAATCCCACTAATCCCATTTCATCTGGATGTGTTACACTGTGGTGTTTTCCTTTCTTTGAACAGACGTGTATGAAGAGTTTCATTCCAGAATCCATTTTTTATGACAATATTGGACAGAGAAGGTTTTTTGTTAGAATATCAGCTGATGAATAATAGAAAACAAATTAATCTCTGATAAAAATAATAGTAATTATAATGTAGTATTGATATTACTTGTACATGTAAAGGCCACTTTTACCAAAATATATTTCTGTAAAGTGATCTATAATGCATTTTGGAAAGAAACTCTTCAACCTGGTAGGTTATGTTGATCACAAATAGGAACCACTTAGCACTGACTAATACCAAGACAGATAAAATATAAGCAAGGTAAAACCTAACCACTTTAAAGGTGTTCAGTTATTTCGGCCTGCCTGTCACATGCATGTGTAATCCTCTTTCAGTCATTTATACATTAATGCCTTAACATCTATATTAACCTGAATTCAGTTTCTGTAATGAGCATTATGTATAAATGATGAAAGACTATCACACTTGTAGCTGAATAGATATAGATGCACATTAAAACCCCTAAACTAGGAAGTACTATAGTATTAACCAGTGTTTACTGAACATATCAGTAGTTTTATAGGGCTCTCGTGGTCATTTTACTTTTTCTCTATATTATTAATATTGTATATAAATTGTATATAATGCTGTTTATATTGCTCTGGTTGTGTTATTGTTTTACTATCCGGTGTCGACCAAAGGAGGATGGGTTCCCCCTTTTGAGTCTTGGTTCCTCTCAAGGTTTCTCCCTCTTGCTCTGAGGGAGTTTTTCCTTGCCACTGTCGCCCTTGGCTTGCTCATTGGGGGCTTGGACCCGGATTTTCTGTAAAGCTGCTACGTTACAGCCTCTGTAAAAAGCACTATAGGACTATACATTAACTTGATTCATTCACTGGTCAGCTAACTCAGTCAACCTATCATTACATACATTGGTTAAATTCTCTTAATTGATTGGCTTGATTTAGTGTAGTTAGAGAGCAAGAAGAGAAATGCAGCTTTACTGAAACATTTAAAGTAAAACAATAACACTTTCAGACTTTTTAAATATCTTGCATTCAATAAACATACTGTATATGTTTAAACTAGTCACTGTTGTCATGTTGTTTTTTTCTGGAGATGGATAAAAAGCAGGATGTCCTGTTTTCCTGAAAACGCTTCACATATTCCCTGTGTAATCAAATGCTGTCTTAATGTACCTGGAAGAAACACTGGCAAAGCCGATTCTTAATGGAGCTGAAACTTTTAATAAGTATTAAAATGGTGAAATTGTGGTATATGGTTTTTGCAGCTTGGTTTCAATAGGTGGATAATACCATCTGTACTGGAACTTTGACAGTGTTTACATACTACATCAGACCCTGTTATTAAAAACTGACCTGTTATTAAAGGATATTTCCTGTTTCCATGACTTGTTTATATATTTACATAATATACAACCTACAGCAGAAGGAGCTGAATCAGCATGACTAAACGGTTTAGAGGTAAAACGTATTTAAAGGGGTTTGATGTGAAATGCTGAATTATTCACAGTGCTGGTGAATGGAACCAGATGTTGAAGAGTTTAATGTATCTTTTAAAAGCTCCCTCACAAACACCTTCACAAAACAGTTCATCTATCTGGCCTTTGGCGGAGCTGTCGAACCCTCATTCCCATCTACAGGCTGAGGGATTAAAGATATAAAACTGCATTCTTATCAGCACTATATGAACTATTAGCTGATATTAACATACAGTAAGCAGCATACAGCAAATACTGGTGTCACTGTTTCTAAATACTAAGAAGAAATAGGAAACACCGCACTCAGGAACGATATTTCTGTCTCTCTGTTAGGTGAAGTTTCAGTACTTTGTCAGCTTCCTAGGTAATGTTACAGGTAGCCTAACCTCTTTTCTTTACCTCACATAAACCCAAAGTTAGCTACTAAACCACCTTGAGTTAGTGGTGGACTTTTACAGGGACTATCATACTGTGGTGTACATCTGTCTCTTTTACGCTGTGGTGTTCTGGGACGAAGCATTAAAAAAAGAGACGAGAGGCGACTGGACAAGTTGGTCAGGTGAGCGGGTCTGTTGTTGGTGTGGAGCCGGATTCTGTGGTGAAGTAGCAAAGAGAAGGACACCCCACAAATTCCTGTCCATTATGGATAATGACGGGCACCCACTGCACACCATCATCATGGATAAAAGGAGCAAGTTCAGTGGCAGGCTGCTGTCACAGACCTGTTCCACAGACAGACTCAGGAGATCCTTTGTCCCGAGAGCCATCAGGCTCTTCAACTCTTTCCAGTGGGGCCAGAATAGGGAAGAGGACAGATGAGGACTGGATCTCTTCTGTTAAGGATTTAATGCACAGAACAAAGAAGGTGAGGGGACTGACAAGGGGGCGGAGACAGGAGGAGCCAAAAACCAAAACATGCAGAAGCACATGGAAAAGGGCAACAAAAGGCACATGGAAGTGACAAGAAACAAAACCAGAGAAAACAGACAAACGGGCAAGACAAGACAGGATGTGACATAAAATCTGGAATAGGAGAGAGGTTAAACATGGGGGAAAACACAGAACATGAATAAGGTCAGACAGAAAACTGGAATGGCGACTGGAGCTGGGAAGGTTGCGAGGGCGGTCAGACAGAGAACTGGAAGGGCGACGGGACAGGGAGCCTGATGTCTGGAAACCAAACAGTCTTTTCTGGTTCTGCCTTGACCCCTTCGTCAGACACAACATGTCCCAAGAACTTAAGCTAATTTCTGAGAAACTGGTTAGAGTTTGTTAAAGTTCAGGGTAAGGTGTGCTCCCCTGAGCCTCTCAAAAACTCTCCAAGTCTGAGAATAAATTATGACATCTCTGTGAACAAAGCAGATAGATTCCCCTTAGCTCTCCAAGCACTTGCTCCATCAGTCTTTGAAATGTGGCATGGGCTTGGGTCAAAAATTGGTATAGACCAAATGGACTGATAACAGCAGTCTTTTCCTTGCTGTGTTCATCCATTTCAACCTGCCAATAGCCTGATTTCAGGTCAAGGGTGCTAAATTATTTGGGTCCATATACAGACTCCAAGATATCATGCACAGGGGGCGTGGGGTAAGCGTCCTGCAGAGTCTTGACATTTAGTCGCCGATAGTCCACACAGAAATGGTTGCTTCCATCTGGCTTGGGTACCATTACCACTGGAGAAGCCCAAGATGAATTAGATGGCTCTATTATGCCTGCCTTGCACATGCTTTCAATCTCTAGTCTTATGACCTCTCTCTTCGCTAGAGAGACTCGATAAGCTCTGGAATGACCATTTCCTAAGGAGAGGTTGCAACTCAGGTGGATGGCTTTTCAGCAGTCCCTCAAAGTCCTGTGTTTGGAAAGAACTTGTTGCTTCCAACACCTGTTCACTTTCAAGAGAAGAGTTGTGCTCCCCAACATTCATTTGAACACTAGACTTACTCAACAAATCTAGTCCTAAGACCAAAGGAAATACTAATTGTGTGTTGGTCATGATGTAAGTGTCTGCTTTCATGAAAAGTCCATGCCACTTATATGACAGCTGGACTTTCCTTGGGGGTGTGAACCTTCCCGTCAGCCAGAACGAATGACCGATTTAATTCTTTGATCAATGGTTTCCTGGTCTGCCCATTGCCTCCCAGATTTGCTTCTGCATCAAGGTATAAGTACAGCCCACGTCCAACAGCGCCTCCACCTGAAAGCCTCGTACATGTAATCATGTAATGTACATCGTAATGGTGATCTGTAACAGTGGAGGTGATACAGATTGAACTAAAGCTAAATGCGGAGGATTGGCTTCTTTAGGACATGGGGTTTTTTTGTTCCTGGCTTTGTCCTGTGCTTTAAGTTGGTTCACCCTGGGCCACTAGTCTTTTTTGGCCTTTAAATCCCTTTCCACCATGGACCCGACTTTGACCAATTGCACCACCGTGTGGACCATCCCTATTAGACTCCCTGCCAGTGCAGGATTGCAGTTGTTCTCCTGACCAATTCTACTCCTGGCAAGTCGTTCTACCATGTCAGGCAAAGGTCCAGGTAGTCATAGGCGAAGTACCGAATGCATTGGTCCGGTTCTTGGACCATGGCTTTAAGTTGTTCTTCAACCTCTGTCATATAATCTGTGGGGAGAAAAGCTGCTAAAAATGCTCTCTTGAAACCAGCCCAGGTGTGGATTTTGTTCTTCTCAGCCATCCACCAGCTTCTAACAGGCAGTGCTAAAACAGCATTGAGGGTAGCTATAAACTCATTATCGGTCAAGGGTCCTAAAGATAGGAAATTCTCACACTTCTCCATAAAATCTAAAACCCCGCCGCATCCCTTGACTCTCCAAAAGTGAGGAATTCCAGATAAATGGGTGGTTTCGAGAACAAGGATGCAACGTTGACTGAGCATGGACCTTCCACTGCAGGCATTGCTGGGAAGAAAGATGCCTTGGTCAAAAGAGTGCTGGATCTCAGTCTCCCTTCTCCACTTATCTCAGTTCCTCGTCTCAGTTTTCAGTGACTGAACCGATTAGGACAGGCCTGCTACTTCAGACTCAAGGCGGTCAATGATGCTCCCTGTAGGTCTGGGATGTTTGTTCCTCCTCATCACTTTCGCCAGCTTCGCTACTGATGTACAGTTCACCAAGTAATTAACTGGTCTCAGCCACAGGAACTGGATTTCTATCAGTGAAACCAGGCCCAGGGATAAAGGAAGAGGACTCAGTAACACCAACCCTATCTGAGCCAGGGTCTGCCTCTACCTGGCTAACCTGGACTGGAGCCTAAATGAATCTATAGCTGGCAGTTGTCTGTTAAAAGTACTGAAGAATCTAACAAATAAATCTCACCACGTATATATCATTAGCTCCCTGTCCGGGCCACCATCTGTAACAATCTGACCAACTCAGCCGTTACTAAAAAAAAGAAACTAATTTGGTGAGAAAAAACGTGAGCACCAGAATACCACAGAGCTTGAACAAGTTAGAGTTTACTCAATATTTCCCAGCAACAGACAACACACAACAGCAGTAGAGTATAATACTGGTTGCGGAAGTCTAGTGTCAGGAAAAAGACTCCGGATCGACGTTTGAAGAGTTTAAAAAACAAAACAGATTTATTATAAAAACACAGGCTAAACAACAATGGCAAACCAGACCAAGAGAAAGAAGAAAGCGTAGTCAGGGACAGGCACTGGTCGGAGATAGGAGAAAGCAGTCCGCGAAGGCAACCAAGTTTAAAGGGAAAAAGCTTAAGAGAGGTAGATAAAGCCGAGCAGAGTTCAGAGACCAGACAAGACATAAACCGATAAAGGGGAGCAGCAAAAGGGGTAGTCAAAAACCAGAAGAGAGTCAGAACCAGAATAACATTCAGGAAAGAAGTAGCTCAGAATTGCTACAATGTAGGCAAAGCTTCGCGAAGAGCATCTGGGAACCCGGACAATAAATACAAACAGATTTGGGTCAGCTGACTAAAACTCAGGTGATCGCGAACGAATGGGCACGTCCGCCCGCGAGCACATGGAGCTGACGTCATCAGGCAATGTCCTCTGGGAAGTGGAGTTCGGTAGAGCGGGTGGAGCAGGAAAGCCCGGAAGCGTGACATCACCCCCTCCCAAGGAGTCCTAGAGGGAAGATGACCGAGGACGACCACGACGACGGCCCCCCAAATCCCCCAGCAGCTCTGTGAGGGACACTCCGAATCGGAACAAGGGATTCCCCAGCTCCCTGAGGACCGGCCACCGAGTACCCGGTAAATGGTCTGGAACAGCCTTGTCGGTGACCTGCAGC
This sequence comes from Prochilodus magdalenae, assembly GCA_024036415.1. Classification (NCBI taxonomy): domain Eukaryota; kingdom Metazoa; phylum Chordata; class Actinopteri; order Characiformes; family Prochilodontidae; genus Prochilodus; species Prochilodus magdalenae. The sequence continues at coordinate 15,659 of JAMWET010002655.1, forward strand.
CGGGCTCCCTGACAACCGTCTTGGGTGACCACGTTGCCCTAACCAGACCGGTTGGAGAGCGATCTCCCTGGGTGGGCCCCTTGGTCTGGGAGCGGGACGGAGTGGGTGGCGACAGTGGAAGTCCTCTATAAGAGCCGGGTCCAACATGTCCACTGCTGGCACCCAGCTCCGCTCTTCCGGACCAAACCCATCCCAGTCCACCAGGTACTGGAGAACCCCCCCTCTCCTTCTGGAATCCAAAAGCCGACGAACAGCATACACCGGGGTCCCGTCTACTACTGTTGGATCAGGGGGCGTGTCCGCGGGTAGCGCCTCATTTAATGGGCCAGGGACAACAGGCTTCAACAGAGAAACATGGAACGTGGAGCACACTCGACAATGAGCCGGCAGCTCTAATTTGTATGTCACGTCGTTAACTTTCTCCACTATTTTAAAAGGACCAATATACTTAGCAGTTAACTTTCTGCTACCCTCTGTGAGCCTGAAATCCCTGGTAGGCAACCACACTCGGTCCTCCTGGGGCATAGGAGGGGGTTTGTCCCTCGTCGTCGATCAGCATGGCGACGTAAAGCCTCCTCAATACGCTGATGGGTCTGTCCCCATACCTCCTCACTCCTCCTCCGCATCCAGTGTTCCACAGAGGGCACGTTTGATGGTATGACAGTCCAGGGCATCAGGGGTGGTTGATAACCTAAAATACATTGAAAGGGTGTCAATGCAGTGGTTGAGCTGGTAAGAGAGTTCTGCGCTATCTCAGCCCATGGCAAATACCTCGTCCAATCCGTTTGGTTATCATAGCAGTATATTCTTAAAAACTTACCTAACTCCTGATTCATGCGTTCACACACTGACCATTACTCCGAGGATGATATCCGGAAGTGTGAGACTAACTGTAATTCCCAGACGCTCCATAAAAGCCGACCATACCTGTGAGGTGAATTGAGAGCCCCGATCGGACACTATGTCTTCCGGGACACCAAACAGCCGAAAGACATAGTGGAACAGCGCCTCAGCAGTCTGAAACGCGGTGGGCAACGACGCGAAAGGTATAAAAACGTCCTCCGCGAAAAAAAAACGATCTACCACGATTAAAATGACTGTGTGGCCCTGGGTATTAGGGAGATCCGTGACGAAGTCCACCGCTATATGGGACCAGGGGCAAGACGGGATCGGCAACGGCATTCATTTCCCCGTGGGTAACGTGCGTGGGGTTTTGCATTGGGAACAGGTATCGCAAGACGTGACGAACCGATGAATGTCCGAATTCATATTCTCCCACCAATACTTCCCGGCGAGAAGCTGGTGAGTCCGCATCTCGCCTGGATGTCCCGATGTGAGAGACGTATGAACCCACGTAATGAGCCTATCTCGGAACGGAGTGGGCACAAACAGTCGGTCAGGGGGACAGGTCTCCGGAACAGGCTCAGCTGCGTTACATTGTTCTATTTCATTGTCAATCTCCCATCTAATTGGAGACAGAAGCATCCTAGATTCTAGGATAGGCTTATCTATCGTAGCGCAGTCCGCGTCTTCTTCGAACATGCGAGATAGAGCGTCAGCCTTGGTATTTCTCGTTCCCGGACGGTAGGTAATCTGAAAATCAAAACGAGAAAAAAATAATGACCAACAGGCTTGACGGGAATTAAGACGCTTAGCGCCTCGGAGATATTCTAAATTCTTATGGTCCGTAAGAACCAGAAAAGGGTACCTTGCACCCTCCAGCCAGTGGCGCCACTCTTCAAACTCAATTCAATTCCAATTCAACTCTTCAAAACAATTCCGTAATTCCTTTCTGCGGGGGATAATTTATGCGAAAAATATGCAACTGGCCTCAATTTAGGGGGTTCACCACTGCGTTGCGATAGAACAGCGCCTACACCGACATTGGATGCATCTACTTCAACCACAAAAGGCTGGGAGGGGTCAGGATGATGGAGTAACGGGGCGGTGGTGAACCTTCTTTTCATTTCCTGAAAAGCACTGTCTGCTTGAGGGTTCCAGGCCAAATGCCTGGCATTTCCCTTAAGAAGAGAGGTTAGCGGAGTAGCCACTAAACTGAAATTCCTAATAAAGCGTCTGTAAAAATCCGCAAACCCAAGAAAGGGCTGGAGGTCTCGAATGGATTTGGGAACGGGCCAATTAACTACCGCCTCAACCTTACGATCATCCATAACCACGCCCTGTGAACTAATAATGTACCCCAAAAACGAGGTTGAACCTTGGTGAAACTCGCATTTCTCTCCCTTTATATACAAATGATTCGCTAGGAGGCGAGACAGGACCCTCCTGACCTGCTGTATATGAGTAGAGAGATCCGGCGAGTACACGAGTATGTCATCAATGTATGCAATGACAAACGAGCCGAGCATGTCCCTGAGCACATCATTTATGAAAGCTTGAAAGACAGAGGCATAACCCTATATTCGTAGTGCCCCTTAGTGGTGAGGAAGGCAGTCTTCCATTCATCCCCTTCACGAACTCTGATCAGACTGTACGCGCTACGCAAATCTAATTTGGTAAATACTGTTGCTCCGCGAAGTTGCTCCAGAGCAGTAGGAACTAACGGGAGAGGAAAAGCATACTGCTTAGTTATAGAATTAAGACCGCGATAGTCTATACAAGGTCTGAGACCGCCATCTTTTTTCTTAATAAAAAAAAAACCGGCGGCAGTGGGAGAAGTGGATGAGCGAATGTAGCCCTGGGCCAGGGCTTCCTGTATGTATTCCTCCAAAGCATCATCCTCAGCCGGCGTAAGCGGGTAAATACGAGACTTCGGTGGAATTTGATCATTTATCAATTCAATGGCACAATCATATGCTCTATGAGGAGGTAATTTAGTAGCTTTAGCCTTATCGAACACCTCTGCCAAGTCAGAATACTCGGGAGGAATACACACGGTAGTTTGATCAGGACTTTCAACAGAGGTGGAAGACACAGAAAGGCAGGGAAACAATATACAATGTTTCAAACAATGTTGTGACCAAGAAATGATCTCACGATTAGTCCAGGAAATGGAGGGATCATGAGTCTGTAGCCAAGACAGGCCAAGAATGACGGCGTATTCCACCGTGTCTAAAACAAAAAAACACAGTTTTTCCGTGTGCAATACCTCTCCCCACGGGGTCCCCATCAACCACAGACAGACGTAAGGGTCTCTTGATTTCGTGGACGGGTAGTCCTAGCTGCGTAGCCACCCGGGCGTGAATAAAATTACCTTCCGCGCCGGAGTCAATTAGGGCTGGGAACACACACGAAACAGTCTGATAATACAAGGTCACTGGAATCATAAAGGATTTAGTAACCATCCCCGGCGCGGGGCTACTCACCACTGCTGGCGGTGAAGTAGTGGGACCTTCGTGTCTGGGGGACGGCATGAGCGCTTTTTGCGGTCGAATGCTGCAGTTCCTTATCAAGTGTCCCGAACCCTCACAGTACAGACACAAACCTCCTAGAAGACGACGCGCTCTTTCACCCGCTGTGAAATGCGATGAGTCAACCTGCATAGGCTCCTCTGCGGTGAGTCCGGGCGGCGATCGAGGATCCGGAGGAGGTCTGGTCTCCGGAGCGGCAGGGAGTGGAAGGGGAACTGCGCGGGCAGCAGTGGGACGACGAGACGTAGGTGTAGACCCTTGCCGGAGTTGATCCAGACGAATGGTCAACGCAATAAGCTCCTCCAGAGACAGGCCGTCAACCCGGTACGCCAGTTCCTTGCGTATGTCCAGATTTAATCCATTGCGGTAGGCGGTTCGAAGTGCCGTTTCGTTCCAACCACTGCCTGCCGCTATAGTGCGGAACGCTAAGGTGTACTGAGCCACTGACCGGGATCCTTGCTGGAGCTGGAAAAGTTGATCACCAGTCTCTCTACCCTCGTCTGGGTGATCAAACACAGCTCTGAAATCCCGAATAAAATCCGTATAGGTTCCCCTCTCATACGTCGACCAAACTGCGTTAGCCCAGTCGAGGGCCTCTCCCTTGAGTAGGGAGACAACGAAAGCAATACAGGAACTATCTGAGCGGGGAGGAGAGTGAGCGAAGTAAATAGAACATTTTAACAGAAAACCGCTACACAATTTAGGGGTACCATCAAATTTTTCCGGTTGGCTGACCGGGAAAGAACCAGGTGCTGGGGAAGGAGGAGAAGCAGCAGCAGGTTCCCCCTCGGTGCGAACCGGTACCCGTAACTGGGCCAACTGTGCAGAAATATCCTGCAGACTATTTACTATTTGCGTTAACTGAGCCTGTTGTTCGGATTGTTGCTTAGCCAAGGCTTCTACAGTCTGGTGATGCTGACCTAACAACAGGCCTTGGTTACCCACGGCCTCTTGGAGTTTTTTAAACTCTGCCATCGTTGATTGGGCGGAGCTTTTTGTCAGGAAAAAGACTCCGGGTCGACGTTTGCAGAGTTTGAAAAACAAAGCAGATTTATTATAAAAACACAGGCTAAACAACAATGGCAAACCAGACCAAGAGAAAGAAGAAAGCGTAGTCAGGGACAGGCACAGGTCGGAGATAGGAGAAAGCAGTCCGCGAAGGCAACCAAGTTTAAAGGGAAAAAGCTTAAGAGAGGTAGATAAAGCCGAGCAGAGTTCAGAGACCAGACAAGACATAAACCGATAAAGGGGAGTAGCAAAAGGGGTAGTCAAAAACCAGAAGAGAGTCAGAACCAGAATAACATTCAGGAATGAAGTACGCTCAGAATTGCTACAATGTAGGCAAAGCTTCGCGAAGAGCATCTGGGAACCCGGACTATAAATACAAACAGATTTGGGTCAGCTGACTAAAACTCAGGTGATCGCGAACGAATGGGCACGTCCGCGCGCGAGCACATGGAGCTGACGTCATCAGGCAATGTCCTCTGGGAAGTGGAGTTCGGTAGAGCGGGAGGAGCAGGAAAGCCCGGAAGCGTGACATCTAGTAGGTGGAATAAAGCCCATAGATAGTCTTTAATGAATTAAAATTTCATTTTAAAAATTTTAAAAAT